>CM028355.1:29400013-29596434 GCA_016618105.1 Dendrobium huoshanense
TAACAATTCCATAATAAATATTTCCATCATATTGGTCCATGCATGCTCGTAGCTCAAATTGGACAAAATCCAACTCCTTGTTTATCTTGAGTAGACAATCATTGAACAGTTGCTTGTGTGTAACTGCATATAACAGCATGAGCTATTATAAGCATAACATTCTCCAAGTACTATAGATCTATAAAAACCAAACCTCTTTCCCCCAGCAAATTTCAAATAAACACCTTTATTTTGACAGACCAATGGGTAATCCCGTTGGACTTCCAATAACTTTCAGGTCCAACAAAAAAGACTAAATTGCCACTGAAAAAGATAATGACAACAAAGATGGACCAATGGATGAACATAGAGTAAGACCTAAGACCTAGGAAATACAATCATGCAGCAAAAGAATTAATAAAAAATATTATGTTCATATGCTCAGTACAATTTGATATTGTGATATGCAAACCATTACAATAAAATTTCAGATATGTACTTAGGGGGTGGTTCATTTTTATTTGAATAACAGTGTGATCTAGGAGTTGCTTGGTTCACCAACAACCACAATGTTATGTTATATTATTAGTAATGTAAGCTATTTGGTTAGGTGACATCCTTAAATAATAATTTAATAAATGACATAACATCATATTAGGACGACACCTAAATGTGAGTCAAATTAACCATAGGCCAAAATAAATACGAAATTAAGAAATATCAATCGCCATTGATCATTCTAAATAAAATTACATTATTTAAATAATATAGAATAGACCCGCAATTTCCTAAATGACATTTTATCATTTTTTATGACATCTAAATGAGTCAAATTAGCCAATATCTGAATGTATGGCTATTTAATGGCAAAAATAAATGACAAAATAAAGAAAATTCATAATCAGCATGAGGAAGAAGCAGAAAAACTTTTAAAATTAACTAAAAAAATTTTTAGAAATAGTGTATACATGAAACCAAAGATTAACTAAAAGATTAACTAGAAAAATCGTAATCATTTTTTAACTGCATATCATAAAATTAACTTAAAAAACCGTTAAAAAAAATATTTTTTGCTTTGTATAGTATACACATGAAACCAAAGATAAGTTTTTTGCTTTGTATGGTTTAATCTCACATTACTTGTGATGTTTTGCTTTATATAATTTATATAGCTTTTTGCTTTTACTCATGATAGAAGCTCAGATGGAATAATGGAGCCATGTGAGAATGTTGTAAGTAATATTTAATCATTATCTTTAATATTTATTTAAGAGTTTTAATATATAATATTTGTATTAATTGATTAAGTTTAACATTTATTTAATATTAAATAATTTGTTTAATTATTTAAATTAAAAATTTTGAACCAGCCAATTTAGAAAACTGGGACTGGTTCCCGGTTGAATCGGCGGTTCATGCGGTTTTGGCCGATTTGGTGCACAACCTATTTTCAAGGCTGAATCGAACCGGCCTTCAGACCGATTCACGGTTGAATCGGTCGGACCGACCAATCCGGTTTTTAAAACACTGACTAGGACACTTGCCGAATGAGTTTGAGGCAATGGCCTTAACGCAATGGGCACCAGGCCTGAATATAAAGACAATGACCCTCTATGATAGATTTCAAGCAATTTCTTTAAATTTTTTGAATAGAGACTCTTTTGTTGTTGATCCTTTGTTATTGATAAAAAGAGCATCCCCCTTGGGGGCACCCCTACGACACCACTAGAAAGGAAGGATGAGTTGTTGGTGGAAGTTATGGAGGAAGTATCAAAGCTAAGTATAGTCCAAGAAACTCTAATAACTCACCCAACGACAATAGTTGAGGCACGCCCCTCTCCCTCTCCATTGGCTCCCTATGCAATAGGATCCCAACACATGGACCACTCATCTTGGAGTCCTTGGTCGAGCACATCAATCTAATGGAAAAGGTCCTCAACATCCAAGGCAACATCGGTGAGGGGGCTGGCAGGTCGCTAGAGTTTGTCAAGGGTGAGTCTAACACTCAGTTGAGGAAGGACACGACGACTCTTCAAGCTAATATGGAGTCAACTTGCCACTTAATTAAAGAGAGCTCCTTTGTTGTAGGAACTGTTTAAAATGACACAATACGAGACGCATCTTATATGCAAAATGCCTCGAGGTGCATGCCTCGAGGCGCATGCCTCGAGCATTCAATTTAAAGCATAAGCCTCAATTTCACTAAGGCCACCTAGCCTCACGGTATTATGGTCTATGCTTTATTCATATTTGTTTTTTACTTAAAAACATAAAAGTAAAAGCCTAAATACCCAACCATAACCCAGTTGAACACTTTACACACGCACGCCCACGAGCTCTAGCCCACCATTCCAGTCTACAGCATGACTTCCATCGCCACTATAGCAGTCGTCATCCGTACACCGTTGAGATCACCTATGAGACACACGCCACTGCCACCTCCTCTAGCAAATACATTTCCTCCTCAAGTGTTCCTTATTCTTTTACAAATTTTGTTCATAAAAATAATTTTACCCCATTTTTTTTACATTATGGCCCATATATCCTTTAATAAACTTGTTTTAGAAACCCTAGCTTAATTTAATTTTCCAAATTTTCAATTTCTTTTTAAACCTTAATTTTTTGGAAACCCTTAAAAAATTTTTAAACCTAATTTTTCTTGCTTGCAACCCTAATGTCATTAGTGATTAAATTGATATCATAATTTGTATTAGATCATTATAATGATGTTGATTTTATTGTTGTTTAATGATTTAGTGACAACGATTTTTTATGAGGATAACATTAGTGACTAGAGACTTAAACTGATTTGAAAATGTGGCATCGATGGCATAAAATGGAGGATGTGAGTTTTTTTTGCTGATGTAGATGCACATCCCTTGTGATGAAATAAAAAGGCACATAAATGATAGAACTCATAGAAGTTCACTAGTTTTGAGTTGCTTTCAACTAATTTATAACCTTGTATATGATAGAATTGAGATCTTTGAACATTTAGGATTCTGCTTGCGCACATATCTCAAACAATAATTCAAATGATTGCAAATGGATAATACTCGAACAATAAATTTCACAAGGGCTTCCAATAGCTAAGGGATACCCAAGCGACGAGGTTCAGGCTACTATTCCTAAGTGAATTAGGACCATTATGTTGTAGGATTTTTCTTGGAAAATAGGTCTTGAATTTTATTTTGTATTAGAATATTTAAAGGATATAAAACATCATTGAAACTGAATGCCATGTTTTTTATGATCAAGCAAAGATATAAAACAATATTGAGACTGAATCAAGCAGGATCATGAAGGAGATAATGGTAGCAGTGGCCAAGGCTACTCCACCTACTCACCACAGGGGGGGTAATGATCAACGAGGAAGCCACCAAGTGGCAAAAGTGGCAAGCAAGCACAAGGCAGCTGTTGAGAACAAGGCAAAGCATGTCACCCTGACCCTGAGGAGGCGAAAGAGTCGAGCCACTCCTCTGAGTTGTCATGTTCTGAGGAGGTGACCTACTCTGAAGGTAAGGAGAGCTCCATCCACCATCTAAAGAGGAGCTATGACCACAGGTGAGTTGTTTTATCAAGGTTGTTGGAAGCCATCACCAAAGTAATCCTAGAGAAAGAATTGGGGTTTGTCATGATGAATTCACTCTGGAATGTTTGCAACCTACATTTGCCCTAGCTCCTAGTCATCGACAAGCTATGGTGAAGGTAGGATCTCTAAGGAAAACCACTAAGTGATACAGTTTGCCTCGCCACTGAAAACAAGGTTGAAGAACAGAGGGCTGAGCTCACTAACAAGGCAATCTTTAGGGAGGTTGGAAGATAGAGGTCACCTTGAATGAGGTTGCACAATATACAAAGAAGCATGCAAAAGCTCAAGTTGCTAAATTGTCAGTTGAGATTAAGGCGACCAATGAGAAGTACACCTCCTTCAGATTCACTAGGTCTGAAGAGATCACCGGCTTGAATTTCAAAAGGGGGGGGGGGGGGGGGGGATCGAGTACTATTTGAAGAAGTTTATCTACCTCAACAAGCTCGACCCAAAGTTTGAAAATAAAGTCGCATTCTTCCACCAAGCATTAGAAACGAGGAGAGTGATGGTGTGAGCGTGACCAATGAATGAGGTCACCTCTCCTTGTATTCCTTCTCTCTCTATTCTTTTTGGCCTATAAGGGAAAATGTACATGTAATATTTTAAAGAGAAATGAAATGAAAATATTTCTTCCTCATCTCTTCTTTTATTTATATGGTAGATGTAGCTTGTGGTTGCAATAGTACTTGCCCAAAGATAATCAAGAAAATTTTTTAAAGCTTTGACTCGACTATAATTGAACAATGAACAAAATAATTGGACTCTTTAATAACATGTTAATATTTGTCACATTAAGGAAATGTAAAATACTACAATGGAAATAAACAAGTATGAAACTCAATTCCAACTGAAGAAATGTATCGAATAAGGGACTCAGTGAACTTGGACTCAACAAAAATGAACTCGACAGGTTCTTTCAAAGTGAATTGATTTGGACATAATTGATTTCGTAGGTTTGTTTGCATTGGAAGGTTCAATAAATAGAGAATTCCCAAATGTAGTAAATAATATTGATAGAACTACCTGTATCAATCAAGATACTATTAATATGGTAGTTGACAATCAGATCAGGGATTACCATTGCATTATTGAAGGGATCCTCACTACCTGATTTGTCTGCTTCACAGAAGGTGATCAGAGCAATGTCGACCATTGATGTCCATGAGGCGGTGGCCAAGTTAACTTCACATGTTCGCAACCTTTTGGAGATGGCTTCAGCAGAGGACTCGACTCACTCTCCACCCAAGATGGCGATTACCACTCCAACGGGGTCGTTTCTGCTGCTCTCCATTAAAGCTTTCCCTAAGCACCAACCAAGGACATTGAGTATGACCTCTTTCAATTTTCCCTACTTGATGAGGTCCTTGACAAGTCTGTGGAAAGTGTCAACATTCATCAATATCATGATCATATCCTCATGTTCTAGATAGATTCTATGAGCTTTGCCAATTATCTTTATAGGGGAGTGACTGCACAATAGTTTGAGGCATGGTGTATAACTTCTCCGTGAAGGGGGCGAGTGGAACTTCTTCCACTTATGGCGCAATAACTTCGGCAATCTTAAGTGACCTCATCTGTAGAGACACTCTATGGTAGTTTGGACGGCATTGATCATGCAGCATGGATGGCTTTCTGTCAACCCTAAGATTCCTTAGGCGACTTCTCTTGCATTCTCAGCCATGGGGCCGGCTATTCCTGTTAGCAAACCCTCTAGAGTGAGTGGATGAGGACTCAACTACTCGATTGTACTCCTTAACGTTAACATGACTGTTAGTGAGTTCGAGTAAATCAGCCAATGTCTTCGAATGATGTAGGCATAGCAAAATGGACCTTCTCACAGCCATACGTTACAGCAGCCTAGGCAATAGTTGGCTTTAGGTCATTTACCTCAAACATCTCCCTCTAGAACGTCATAATGAAATTGCAGAGTGATTAGAGGTGTAAGTTAGTCAATCCTGACTCATGAGCGAACTTGGGCTTGGCTCGATAAATGGCTCGTAAGCCTAACTCGATGAGCTAACAAGCCAAGCTTGAGCCAACCTCGACTCAACTGGTTAGATTGCTAGCCGGCTCATTTAAAAAAAATATTAATACAAAATATATTAGGATTCAGGATTTTAAATACAAATTTCTTTAAAATGCTTGAAAATTATATTCATTTCCTTATATTAAATTATTCTTTTTTTTAATATTTTTTCATTCTTTTTACTATTTTATTATAATTATTGTTTAAATCATAATTATTTTCTCTTTTTCATAATAAATGAGCCGGCTCGAACTCGTTGAATAAAACTTGAGCTCGAGCTCAAACTCGATTAATTAATCAAGCTCAAGCTATGAGTGATTCGAGCTCGGCCCGACTTTTTAACAAACCTAGGAGAAGTCACCCGACTCTTAACACATCCTGAGAAGGGATTACGAGTTCTTTTGAGGCTTTTGGGCACTCATAAATTGTTTAAAAAAACTCTTTTTAAAATCCGTGAATGAGGTGATCACCATTATGAGCAGGCGAGTGAACCACTAGAGTGCTAACTCTTTGAAGCCAATGCAAAACAATTGACACTGCAAAGCATCATCGACATAGAGCGGTGATGTTATTGATTCAAAGTTGACAATATGATCAGCTAGGTCAGTCCTTCCCCAGTATGACTCTAAGCTAAGCATTTTGAACTTTGGAGGTGGCCTTGTCTATGTTGCCTCCTTGGACAAAGCATTAGTCATATTAGTTTTTGCTCTCCTCACTCGCCGAGGAGGTGGATTTTTCTCCTCATTGATGGTGGCACTACAAGTGGGATCTGCATTGGGTACTGAAGTGAGCGCCTAGGTTTTCAACCTTCTATGGAAAATGGTCGAGTCAAAGTATCCCTCTGGCGTACTCTTAGATGAGAACCTAAAAACTCAGGGTGAGTATGAAAAGAGAAAATATTAAGGAAATTTGAAAAAAGAATAAAAAAGCTAAGAACTCAAGAATATTATGGGGAATCAATAGTGCCAAAATGATCCAAAATATGCCTCCTCGCCCTCAATTTATAGAGTTTTGAGGGCCATAATAAAAGCTACAAAAAAATTTAAAAGAGCACATCATTAATAGAAATCCATTATAGATTGTAAATGATATCTTGTTCATATAGATCTCCACATGGTTCTCTGCTTCTGGTTTGGTCCCCAGCTTCAAGGCAAGTCATCTGAGTGAATTTTTGTGGGCAATTTTGTATGGCGAGTCTTTGTGCATAGTTCTTAGGCCATTCAATGTAAAAGGTGATCCCCTTCGGGTCATAATAACCACGAACGAAGAGATGGCCAAGTCTAAAGGATTGGGTTCTTAACCTCTTGAGATGCTCATTCCCTATAGCTAGATTGGAGAGTATTAGTGGCGACTTGCTGATCTAAGTGAGGGCGATTGGCTTTTGGAGGGTGATCCCGCCAAGGCTGTAAGAGCTTGAATGGATATGTATGAGTTCCTATAAGCTCATGTTGGGGATTACTCTTTGATTTCACCGACCAGAGTGAGTTTGTTCCTCAGCTGGCGAGTGCCTATGGAGAGCTAGGTGACTGCTTTGGCCAAGCTCTAATTGCTAGAATATATTAGGCGTAGGTTATATATATACTCAAACGCAAAATCATCATATACTATATAGCTCTCTTCTACTGATTGAATGGTAAAAGAAAAACGAACTTGAAAACTTTTCAAATTAATAGATTATAATTTAAAAAAAAAAAACCATCATGAACCCAGCTCAGAATAAAGAGCGACGTGGAATAAATAGTTGCCCCAATGACTGTTAAAGAGAAACTGGCTCCTTAAATGGAGAACTCATGTCAATCCATATCAATCAAGAAAACCACCTAGAGAAACTTCAAACTTTTCAATAAAACCCTATAATCAAAATAAACAAAAATTAACCTGGATTTTTCCCAGTGATACCGGCGAAGACGTCGTGAAACTCCCGCTCCTTTAGGGGGCCACGAGACAGCAGCGCCTGAACTAACGTGTGGTGTTCCCAACCCAACAGCACCATTCTGACGCACCCCCCACCGATCTACGAAACCCTAACCCCGGTCGGGTATGCAAGAGCAATTGGTTTCAAAGGGTTGATCAATAACTCTAATCCACACCAAAGGTAAACCTAATGATCTGTGAGGGAGACTGGGAGGAAGATGAAAGATGCTTTCTGTTTGCCTCCTCTCCTGGCGGGAAAATAACAGGCTTTCCTTTGAAATTCAGACCTATGGAGGCTGAGGGAGCTGAGTTCAACCAGAGCGGTTTTGACGGCATGAATCAATCCACGGTTCTCATTTTTTTCAGCTCTCATTAAGTTATAAGATTAACGGCCATTTGGGTATTTGGTTTCACATATAATTTTTATTTTTATTTTATTTTATTTTAATAATACTTTATTTGTATTTAACTTTTATTTTCTTTTTTAGTATAAAATAAGATATTTTTGAAAATAATAAAAAAGGGTGTTATTTAAGTGTTGCATTTTCTTATAAAAAAACATAACAAATACTAAGTGTTGTCATCGGTCATCATCATCATCTGTAATAACTTGTATGCAATGCTTAGTTAAGATACCAAAAATATTTGTATTTCACATTCAAATGAAAGAAAAAGAAAGTAAAAACATAAACAAAATATAAAAACATAAATGGTGCTACAAAATAAAATAATAAAACCCGTAACCTTTGACTTGATATGCCTCATAATATTTTAAATTAGAACATAATGAATGATATTTATTTTCTTAGATAAATATTTATAAAAGTTCATTTCAAAATAAAATGTCATGTCTTTTGATCACAAACTACTCATTTAAAGTATGTTGCAATGTTAATTTGAACAAGGTCATCGAAATTGGATCGAACTAGGTTCGAACCTTATTCAAATTGTGTTTGAATAGTGTTCGAATAGAGTTTGAAGCTCACTCTATCATGGTTCAAGCAAAAGTTACCTAGAACATATACATAGTGGATTTTGATAGTTTTAACACTAAATTATAATGTTGATATAACATAGTGCAATCACATTGTCTATAAGTCCATAACAAAGTAGATTATATAAACAATAGTGTAATACGATAGCTACAACATAATATGGTGAAATACAATAGCCATAATACAATTGGGAGCAATCCAAAAACTAACACATGATAAGTCTGAATAAAACTGATCAATCAAAGAATATATATATATATATATATTGGCCTTATAAGTGTGATATCCGTTGTCAAGAAATTCAGGTAATTACTGCTAATATCTGTTTAATCTTGATTTAATTAATGCTTATGAGTTTTAGAGTGCTCAATGAAACCTCTTAAGAAGTGAGCTGAAAATGAATTTTAAAACATCAAAAATTTTCCCTAAGGCGCCACAACGTCAGGATTTGCGGTGCCGCGACATCCAATTCTTTGTTTGGGGAGGGAAAAGAGTGTGTGCAGTGGCGCCGTGTGACACCGCTGCGAAAGCCGCCACAACACTGAGTCTTAAGTGGAGAGATTATGGGAGAATATATAAGATTCTCTGGGAGTGCAGCGACACTATGAAGTTAAGTGTCGCCACGCTAGGTTAAGTCAATGGTTTTTAAATATTAAAATATCTAAAACCATCTCAAAAATCCTCACCCATCCATTTTGCTGGAGAAGAGAAAGAATGAGAAAGAGTTAGGAGACCAAAGCTTGGGATTTATCTGTTTGTCTTATTTAGGATATTGTAGAGCACATGATAGACTTTTGAACCCCTATCTCTAATTTCAATTTCATTAAGTTTATGAAAAGTTATGAATAAATATGTATTTTTCTTGAGTTTTACGAAGTTTCACCGCGTAACTTTTAATTTGTTGTTGTATTTCTTATTATGAGCATTTTGACTATATAAAATTGAAGTTTTACCAGTTGATTTCTTCTATAAGAATGTTTTAGTATATTATTGAACTAAGACTTTTTTTTGGAAAATATAACAGTCTTAAAATGTTTTTATGAATGTTCTCTTAAAGTTAGAAATTGAATGGACAAAGTTCAACAAGTATTATGTTTTAAAAATAGTGTAGCTTTTAACCAGTAATTCATGCATTATCTGAGCATTGCATTGAGTTTCTAATTTAAATATCGTTGCATTGCATTTGTATTATGCATAACATTTCATTGGAGATGTTCTAATTTGTGAAAAAGTACATTATCTGATATGTTATAAGGGCCCTATGTGTTCTGTTCTAGCCCCATCTACCTAGTGCAAGTGTGGGAGGGATTCTTGCACCACTTGTTGAAAGTGTGTGTTGGAGGTTATGTGACATGATTTTATTTTGATTTTGGCCTTACTTGTTATATGCAGGTGTCAGGGGTTAAAGGAAGGCATAAGTGGAAGTAGAGTTATAAACAGGTATCAGGACATGTGTATTATAATCATTGCATTGCATATGTTAATATTTTAATAAATTAAGCATAAATGAGATTCTAAACCGAATCTTAGAAATTTTTGAGTCACTATATAACTCTGATGAAATGGACAAGTCATGTGCAACTAAAAAGCTAATGATCTTCTAATAACATGTGCTATGTAAAGTATTGAAAACTTCTATGAAAATGGCAATAAAATTATAAACAAGGATTATGGATACAAGTGTATACTAAACTCTACAAATTATATATTATTAATATTTTGTTTAAGTTTTTGCCTCTTATTTTACTTATTATTTAATATTTTGAACTATATATTGATATCTCTGATGGATAAGGGAGGGACTATATTGAGCTAGTTATGCTTATCATGTTCTTTATGATATTATAGAAAATGGTACAAGCCCATCAAAATAGAAAGTATTGAGGAATGATCCTTTGTATATGAGTGTCTACTATATTATTTTTTGCGATCTAGTTTCTAATTGTTTCTGATATATAGATGATTGAAAAGTTAGCTAGATTATTCTATTTATATTTTGATGAAATTAATCATGTTAATTTGTTTTGTATTTTAGATTTTAGTAGCTCTAAATGTCTTTGGTTAATGGATGAGTTAATTAATTATATGTTTAAGTGATCTGATCATTTCATTAGATCCTAAGGTGTCACAATAAGTAACTAAATTATGGCTTTCCACCCCACATTAGTTGTGACAACATTGCACCAAATCTTTCACCCCCTTTGAATGCCTTATATTTTCTCTCCTTGGAAGACCACTCTTTAACTTACAAAAAGATGTAGGAAGACAATATTGTTTACTTCATATGGAGCCTCCCAGGTGTCTCATTTCTACTAAATATATATTCTCACTAGATTTAGCTAATCATGCCTTCTGACTATGATATTTTGAACATAAATTATATCAATCCTAAACTATATCTAATGCAAGCTTGCATGGGAGACCTATCACATCAAATTTTTTACATGTGCATGTTCTCTCTCGCAAATCAACATCTCTATTAACATCACCATCAAGTACACATTATACAAATTGACTAATGAGTTAAATAATCAAAGTTTGAGCCATATTCAAGTTTTTCTCACTATTTGATCAATTTTCTTAGTTAGGATATTTTTATATTCACTACAATGATGCATATGTCAAATAACTATTTTTGTAATATTTCTCTCAAAAACTTCAATAAATTAGTCTTTATGTAGGAGCATGCACTTTTGGTTATATTCTTGAAGCTCTCTAAAATATCAACTATCATCAAGTTGTATTGATTTTTATGGGAGAAAGAATAAGCTCACTACTCAAAGTTAACTTTATTCTCTAAATATACAAATATGGTTGAAGTCTTGATTTGATACATATTTCATCAAAGCGTCTATAGAACAACTCTTCTTTAAATCTTGGAAACCAAGTGATATTCTCTATAACAACAATCATATCATGACATTTATTATGATATTATAAGTACAAGCTAATGGTGCGCCTTTAGAAAAATGGTTGATAAAATCTTAGTGATATTGTTATGTCAATAATAGAAAAACACTAATTTTTTTCTATGCATTTGACTCCCTTAGTTTAGTCATGAAATACGTACATGATTTATTATTTTCTCAACCAACTACTACAAATATCACTAGATAAATTTGAGTATTAGCATCTTATTACAATATCATGAGAAAAATATATCCAAAATGTACTTAAAAATGTTGCATTCATACTTAATATTGGGTGACATGCATTTTTGAATTATTGAATATGAACATCCAAAAAGAAGTAAATATACTTGAAACATTGTGACTATCAAAATGAAGATCAATAACTATCCCTAGATGTATTCTTTTTATCATAATGAGTTGTGATGGTAACTTCTAAAAGGGTGGTTCAGGCGACTCATATATATATATATATATATATAAGTGATAGCTTACTCACATCATCCCCAAGCCTTCTCATATGATATGTCAATGTCATCATCTCTCTTCATATTTGATATAAATATCATTGGCTCCAAAGTAGGATCATATATGAAGAGCTTCTCCTTGATCATTTGTTTAATATGTTATGGTTGAATTTATTGGTGGTCTTTTCATCGAACTCCTAAAGTATAAATGTACTCTGATTCAAATTTCCTAATCTAAAATATATTTTAGTTTTCAATGCTTGTTTCTCACATACATGTCTTTGGCTCCCAAAAATATTTAAATTATAGATTTTGTGCAAATGATGATGATAAAAGATCAATTAATCCACAATATTCCATTGATTTTGGTGATGAAGTGGACACCACATGCAAAGTACGTAATGTTATGGGCATACTCGTTATAAATGATAGTGGATCCATGGATGCTTCAATATTAAGGTGTCCAGAGGATATTACAACTCCACTTTATGATATGCCTAAGACTAGAAAATTAATGAGTTCTTTTGATTTTTCATATATGTTGGGGAAAAAAAGCATTTTGAAATATGAAGAATATATGGATACCCCCAACTCTACTTTAAATACATGTATGTGGGAAATTGGCATTGAAAGAATATAAATATCTCATTCAAGAAATATGCAATATCATAATATGCTAATAACTCTGCTAGAGGAACTAAAAGGGTGGCTATACACCAACAAAGTGGCATATCACCTCTAATTTTAGATAAATTAATTCTTATTAATCTTTATAACTTTATAAATAAGTTATATGAGTATAAGAATGTCCATCCAACTTAGTTGTCTTATTTTCATTATCTTCCATATAATATAAGAACCTTAATAATTAATTTACCTTTATAAAATAAGGGATTAATATATAACTTCATTGTCAATGATCATATTATTCGAACCATATATATGAACATGTTTCAATTGAACATAATTCAAACCTTATTCATACCATATTTAAATATGTTTTGAACCATATTCAAATTTTATTTGAACAAGTGTTTTAACCATGTTCAAACTATGTATAATCATGGTTCAAATATCGTTTGGATATGATTTAAACATATGTTCAAACAAGGCTCAAAATAATCCCTTCTATCATAACTTCATGTTAGAGCTCCATCAAAATGACAAGATTCACCAAAATCATGTGATACATGATACCAAAAAAATTAAAAAAACCTTACCCATGTTTAGTGAAGTTTCCATTAAGACTTCATTTGGAACGGCTTTTTTTCTGCTTCTTAAAGCAGCTTTTTAGTACAAAAAATAATTTTTTGAACTAAAAAACTGCTTTAAGAAGCAGAAAAAATCCATTACAAACGAAGCCTAAATTGATTCTTTTTTCAAATGAGTGTTAGTGTGTTACCATCTTGATCATGTTACATTATTGACTGAGGAAATTGTAAATGAAAAGACATTGACAACAATGAAGAATGTGAATGTATGGAAGTGTGAAATGTTGCCCGTGCGAATGTAAGCATAATATGGTGTATTGATCTGAAATAAATTTTAGAATATTTTCTCTAAGAACATAAACATTGGGCATATTTCGCCAATTTCAGGTATTATGAAGCATACAAAGTTAAATTTTCTAATCCCAATCAAATGTTAATAATATATCTATTCAAATTCATGAGGAAAACAATAACTGGATTTTAAGATGGACCTTTTTAAAATTTAAAATTTTTAAGTGAAGGGGAAAATATATTTTTATTTAAAATTTATCAATAATATGTTCTGTTATATCCTAATTGACTTTGATGGCAACAACTATTTACACATATAACTAATAATTTGTCTTTAAGATGAGTTAATCTACTTTTTTTTCAAAAAATTATGTAATTTTCTCAATAAATTAAAAAAAATGAAAGAAATGAAATGCAAAATTTAAATATTATTTGAAAAGTGCAGCAAATAACTCTTTTAGTCTTGTTATAAGTATAATAATGCATGTGCAAAGTAAAATAATTATTCATTATTAAATTATAATAAAATTAATTATTATGAATGTTTAGGGCCACTACCTAAACATTAAGTTTACAATTAAAATATTTGATTTATATATCTTTTACCTATAGTTTGTGCATCAAGATCAACAAAATAGAATCAAATTATATCTATTAATTCCATATAATATCTTAAAGATGTATTATTTTAATTATTACTGTTTATCTTAATTAACATATATTTAAAATTAGATAACAACCTTCTATCCTTTGATCAGGTGGTTAATAACATTTAGGAGGCTTAGATAAGATGGAGACCTTTCCTAAACAATTTTCCTCTTTGCCCTCATTAAGGCTGGCTTATTAGAGAGCTTCATTAAAATTTTAACAAGAATAATATCTTGCATTGGATGGCCTTATAGGAAATATATGTTAATGAACCCTATCGATCAATAGCTTTAAGCAAGATGCTCTCCCAGGCCTTAGTCATATAGGGATATTTTAGGACTTCATATAGGTAAAAACCCTTCCTATGGATTGCTGACATGTCATTCACATAAGGCCTTAGGACTTTTTTTTCTGTGCGGACATCGGATGCAGAGAACCGTCCGATTTTCTATCTGTCTACATTAAAAGTGCAGCTACAATAACTACGTTTTATTGTAGACAGACAGAAAACCGGACGGTTCTCTCATGTCCAACATCTGCACAGAATAATCTCTCAGGCCTTAGACTGCTCTTTTATAACGAACTCTAAATCCCACATTCAACATTTTATTTTTTTGGAACCGGGTGATGAAACTCCTCTACAACTTACTTGATTCATGCCTCATGCACATTAAGGGACTTCAAATTCTTTAGTAGCTTTGAACACGTCGGGATATTATTTTATGAATCACAACTAAATATTCCGAGAAGGTGATAACAGTCAACAATGATGAAAGCCATAGTGATAATTTTTTTAAAAAACACTCAAACTATATAAAAATTATTTTGAGTATTAAAAAAAATTAAATTTAAATTTTAAACAAAATAAAAAAGATTAATTATATAAAAAATAATTGAGAATTTCTTTTTATTTGAGAAAAAAATTGCATTAGAATATCCTAACGAAATTAATATTAGAATAGCTTCATACCTATTGTGCTTAGGCATTTAATACCATATATAATACTAATTTTATCTTAAATGTGCTCATATTAATAAAATCTATATTATATATTCTCAAATATATTTTTTTTAAATTTGATAAACATAAAAACATTTTTTTTCTATATATAATTAGTAATTACCGTTGGGCCGGTATCGTGCAGCTCCTCGCGCGTCTTTTTGGTCCCGCTCTGTTCTCGTTTGTCTTTGTCTTCTCGTTCGTCATTCTCTCTGGCTCTATTCTCTTCGTCCATATTTTATAATCCTTCTCTTCACCTCTCTCTCTCTCTCTCTCTCGCCACACGGTTTCTTTTTATATAAGAAATCCTTTTTTTTTTTAAATCTGGGGACTCTTCATTGGTCAACCTCTGCTTGGGAAGTTCCTCGTTGGGACCATCTGGTTTCAAAACCCAATTCTAACATCATTTTTGTTTTGAAGAAATGCTTCTAAAGATTACTACTTTTGTCTCCATAGATCAGAATTGCTGTTGACTCGCCTTAATTTCAGATTTTGTTAACTGATGAATGTTTCTTGACTCCTTGGCTCATAACCCTAGCTGATTTTCAGGTATTCATCACGTACCTCTCTTCCTCTCTCTCTCTCTCTCCCTCACTTTCAATTTCGAGCTGTCAAGTTTGCATAATCGGGTTGATATGTTATCATTGATTGTTTTTAAAAGATTTATCTCGACCTTTTCAATTCGTTGGTCAATTAGTTTGCAGTTATCTTTGGTTTTAAAGTCGGTGAATGACCAATTCTTCATTTTTAAAGGGTACAGTCGCGGTGATAAAAAAAAAAAAAATCGGATTGGAAGCTTTCTCGGCTCCCTCTTAAAGATTAACTTCCAATCACTTGATCCAATGTCGAGCATGGAGAATAGAAAGCTCACTGATGATTATGAGGTACTTGATGTTCTTGGTAGAGGTGGTTTCTCTGTTGTACGAAGAGGGGTAGGCAAGGCTAATGGAAGTATGAGGCATGTTGCCATAAAGACACTCAAAAGGTTAGGGTTCATACCCCAAGGAATGAATCAAGGTCAAGCCGGGCAGAAACCTCCAACATTGAAGCAGGTATCCATTTCAGATGCTTTGCTGACTAATGAGATTCTGGTGATGAGACGGATTGTGGAAGATGTTTCTCCTCATCCTAATGTCATCCACCTCTATGATGTTTATGAAGACATGTATGGAGTTCACCTTGTACTGGAGCTTTGCTCTGGTGGAGAGCTTTTTGACAGAATAATTACTCATTCACGCTATTCAGAAGTTGAGGCAGCTAAAGTAGTGCGCCAGATAGCTTGCGGCTTAGGGGCTCTTCATAAAGCCAAGATAGTTCATCGTGATTTGAAGCCTGAGAACTGTCTGTTCTTAAACAGCAGTGAGCGTTCTTCTCTGAAGATAATGGACTTTGGTTTGAGTTCTGTGGAGGATTTTACTGATCCAATTGTAGCGCTTTTTGGCTCGATAGATTATGTCTCTCCTGAAGCTCTGTCTCGGCAACAAGTGTCTGCAGCTAGTGATATGTGGTCACTGGGTGTGATATTGTATATTCTACTTTCCGGGTATGCTTTTGGTACTGTGTTTAAGTTCATGATTGAGAAACTGCAAAGTTTTTTCTCTCCTTGGTGTCTTCCCCAATTGTTTCTTGATTGTTGAATTTTTCTATCATTGCAGGTGCCCACCTTTTCATGCTACTTCTAATAAAGATAAGCAACAGAGGATATTAGCGGTAAGCTGTCTATTTTTTAATTGCTAGGATTGATAGTAATAAAAAAATGAGAGTTTCATCCTTCCTTATCCTTCTTATCTTCCCAACTCATTTTAAAAGACTACTTTTGATACTAGTTACAGATTTTAGCAACATATCAAAGTTTAAATTAATACAAACACATTTCATAGAACTACAACAGGGTGTTTAGGAATTGAAAATGTTTATTTCCCATGTTAGAATCTAGTGTTGATCTATCTGCATAAAGAAGGAAGAGTTTTGATGAAGGCGAATGTTGTTGATTGGACGCTCTTCATTGTCCACATGCAATTGTGTACAATTGTGCCGACTTGCTAATGACATGAAAATCATGCGGTGCCACGGATAGGAGAAGAGATTATTATGTGCGGTGTCCGGACTGTCCGAAGGCGAATTCAGACGTGCCATGTCACCCGGATGCACCGGGCCCAGGTGACGTGGCGCGTCCGGATTTGCCTCCGAACGAATCCGGATGCCGCACCTAATAATTTTCCCACGGAAAGAGGTGTTACACAATAGATTTGTATGTTAGGTTTAGCAGTTTATGACAATAAGTAATGCTGATAATTTTTGTGTGCCAGAGTGCAATACTAGGCCTAGATCATATCAGCTACGCTCTCTTAATTTGCCTTATATTCTTAATTGATATGGAAGTCTTTCGGATATGTAGTTGCTATACTAGGAATGATTCAGATTCAATTGAGATGCGTTTCACTTTGAGTTTGTGTCATTTTTCAGATTTTGTTATTCCCAATTTGGAATTTAATTTTAAACTCGGTACTCTAAACCAAGTCTACCTACTCACTGCATGAGTTCTATGCATCTCACTGTGTTGCTCCTAAAACAGACAATCATGTTCATTTTGGATTTGCTTTTTAAATTCAAAATGAAACTTTTGTTTTATTAATGTTGACATGCTCAGACAATACCTAATACATGAATGACCCACTGCAGTGTTCTGCAAGATTGTATACTGGTTTGGTAAAGTAGATGTAGTAGAGACTGGATTAGTTGAGGATTTTTGCTGCGGAACTTTCAATGATGTCTAGGCCTTTCCAATGACATATGACATGCTTTTCTGTTGGGAATCTGGTTTTGAGAAGTGCTTTGATTGGGAAGAAGTAAGGCTTTCAATCTGGATTGTTTGCAGACAACTCATTTTCAGCCCAACAAATGGCTCAAGTTTGGGTATTTTGTTGAGCATGTAAGTCAAGGTTAACCTGAAGAGGAGCTAACTAAAGTATGTTTAACTTGGCAACATCTTCATACCGCACACCTATGCACACTCCTTATGTGTAGAAACCCTCACTCTCTTATCTTATTGTTTTGAGTAGGGCATTGGCCTGCCTTAACCGAATGAAATTATCTCAATTTACTCTTTTTTTAATCATAAATCCTCAGTCACTATATGATGATCAAACAATCGAAAGTACCTTTAAGATCATAGCCTGTGACCTGAATTCTTTCTATCCTCTACAAACTACTACATTGCATGTCATTTCCTCGCTTACTCTCTTATATTTTTTAATTTGTCTTACACAAACAGTCTAGATTGCTGAAATTTTTTTTTTCATTCAGCTTGTATTTTACTTTGTAGCAAACAGCCTGAGCTGGAACAATGCACTCTTTAGAACTTATGTTTAAATACGTTGTGAATCTCAATGTATATTTAAAATATTTAAAGTTAAATTCATGACAATCCAAATTCAGATTTCAGCAAACTTATAATTGAACTGAACGTCTCGATCGATTTGATGAATGCAATGATACCAAAAGTAACCCAATCCGAGTATGAATGAGTCCAAATCAAGGGCCTGAAGCATAATTAAAAATTTTAAGCATTAATTGGATAACCAAATGATCTCAAAATTTGGCATGCTTATAATCCAATCAAGTGTCTCAATGAGTCGAATCTAACGAGCCTAAGATTATCAATTTCAACAATATTAAGACACTTAAATGATGAATGAATACTTTATGATTAAGAGAATCAATACGGGTCATCTGATGGAATGTTCTAGATTTTCATCATATTCACAAGTATGCCACTCACAAAAATCTATAAATAGGTTTCCATTCTCTATATGGAGGGGGGACTTGGAACATAGTTTTGGCTGGAGATTCAATGGAGCTCTATGTTTCTATATACCATCACCTAAGCACCACCGTTGGACCATTGTTCGACCATTAGCATCAGACCAATAATTGATCAGTGCCATTGGGCCAATGCCCAATTGTCATTGTTGGACAATTGCCCAATGCCACCGTTAGGCTATTGCCCGACCGTTACCATTGAAACACTATCTAATGCTACTGTTGAGACACCACCCAACTTCTACCATTAAAATATCGTCTGATTGCCATCATTGCATCACCATTCTCTAACCAACGTCATCCCACTATAGTCCTCTAACCTCCGTTGTCCGACTACAGTCCTCCGACCTTCATTGCTTTACCATCATTTATTGACCTCAATCTAGTGTCAGGATTGAATCGATCGTGCACGATGAGTTTCAAAAGAGAAAGAGCACGACGTTGCATAAAACATGCCTGACGCACTTCAACCAAAAACCTAAATTGTCAAAATAGCCTCTATTTGTGAAATGGATAGGGTCGGGGCATTTGGAGCAACTGAAATAGTTTAGATCGACACCAATATTGTATAGAGTTGTTGATCAGTGAAAAATTAAAATTTCATGCATGTAAATCAAGGCAGCATTGACATGTGTGAATGAAGGCAATTTGGCGACCAACTCGAGGCATGATAAAATTTTTTCTATAATTTTAAATTAATCCCAATTTCATTTAAATTAATTAATTTTTTTTAAAAATACTAAGTCACAAATAAAAAAAATTAAAAAAATAACCTAAATACCTAATAAACCCTTATTATTAATTTAAAACTACATTAACAAGGACTTCCTAATCTAATAACTAACTTATAAAATCTATATTTATTCTTACCTATTTTTTTAGAATATAAGTTTAAAGAAATATATCACTGTTTCTTGAGATTTAAAAAAAACAAATAATTAAACCATCCTAAGTCTTAACTGTTGTTGGCGAAAAATATCGCGATAAAAAAATAAAAATTCTTAAAAAGGATCATAAAATGAAAAATATCAAGCTGGAATCATCCTAAGAATCAACAAGCAAGTACTCGATTCATTATTAAAAAAAAAAAAAACTAAAATTAGGGTTTCACAAAACTTTTGCAAACAACCATACAAAAAATGAATTGCACTATAAAATGTAATGAACATTTCATAAATAGTTTGGAAACTCAAAAGCTCAAATTAATATATCAAGAAATTTAAATATTTTTGGGAAGAAATCTTGCATTCACGTGAGAAAACCAATGTTGTAGAAGAGAAAAGAGGGGTGCATTGATGGAGGCAATGAGTGCTTGCTGTGGTGAGAAGCCTTTGTCGGAGAGGACGAGCTAGTGGTAAAGCTTTGAGTTCGGGAAAGGGAAGAGAAACAGGACGGGGATGGCTCTTGATATTGGGAGGGAAGTTGAAGTAGTAAAATAGGTGTCATTGTAATTTTTAAGTTCAATTTGGAGTTTTGGATCATTGGATTTAAAATCAATGGCTGAAATCCATCGCTTTTTGAACCCCCTAGTTTTTATAAACCAACACTAATTTTTTGGTTCAGCGGTCGAATCGTTAGATGGAGCCAGTTATTCCCGGTTCCGTGCAAAACTAGTTTTTTTAGGGAATCAAACCAGCTAGCTGACTGAGTTCCAGTTGAACTGGCCGATCGGGTTTGATTAAACCAACCAGTTTGGTCCGGTTATAAAACCTTGCTTATAAGAAAGATTCACTCATTAAAACATAATTCTTTGAACTGATGCTCTTTGAATTAACTCGACTATTTAGTTTTATATGCTCACATTAAGCCTTTAAGTCCTCTTATAAAAAAGGTTCACTAATTAAAAATATAAATTCTCGGAGCTGAAACTCATTGGATTCACTAGAATATGCAATTTTATATGTTCACATTAGACCTTTAAGGTCTCTTACAAAGAAGATTCATTTATTCAAATACAAACTCTTAGTTTTGATATTTATATGATAACTCTAAGAAGCCAAACCAATCCTTTAGTTGCAAGAAAAAATAGTCGACAAAGTTTAAATAATGAAAGGAAATTACTTACAAATCTCGATGATGACTGTGTTGAAAGTTAATCTCAATCGAAGGGGTCTCTATCATTTAAATGCCCTCAAATCTCAAAATTAATCATTAAGAGGGTCTAGTTTTAATAAAAGTTCAAAACTTAAGAATAACCAAAACTTAAAATATTCAAGATAAAATTTATTAGCCAACAACTTAAAGCAAAATCCACCCACCAATAACAACAGTTTATCAAGATGCATAAATTTAAAAATTATTTTAGCTCACAAAGAGCGAATGTCTAGTCGAGAATATCACTAAAATTTATTCTCAAATCATCTCCTTCCAATAAGGATGTCACACTTGTTCTCTCATTGGTGGTTTTTCCACTAAATAACACTACATGTAAACGGTTATGACCGGAGCCCTCTAATCGGGTGATTTTACCGTAAAATGACACCACTAAATTACAGTCACAGCCAGAGTCCATATATTCACTAATGGCTCTAAATCTTTGAGTAATAAATAAATAAAATATAATCGATAAGGCACAAAGCCCTATGTTAGATAAGGTGGACTCAAATCTATCATTTTATGCAAACATTTACTCCAAGTGTATAAGGTATCCTTAGACGATGCAACTCATGGTCAAATTGGCTCGGCTGCCTCCTCTGACTAAGTAGACTAGGAACTATGAAATCCCGGTATGATAGAACCATGGGATCTTTGTGGATCCCGTAATCATTCCCTCATCACCCTCTTTATTTGTACGGTGATAAATTTCAAATCTTAAAAAAAAAAAATCTTAAATCCAATTTTAAAACCTTAAAGCTACTGCAACTATAAGCTGGGTACTCAGTGCCTCTCTAATGGCTAGTCTTAATTGAAAGTGCTCTTTCATTATCAGGAAGGGTATCAGCTATAGGGGCTTACGTTTATAGGAAATCTGACTCAGATCTTAAAGTCATCGTGAAATGAGGGTGAAATTTCTAAGTAGTGTCTTATCTAAAATTCAATTTGTCTTCTAAAAATTTACCCTGGAAGTTAAACTTAACTCTCATCACCAACAAAAAGGGAGGAGTGTCTAGGGCATGAATTTTTGGAGCCCACATGATTCACCGACCACCATCGTCTAAGTACAATCCTTCCGGCTTCTATCGCCTGCTAAATATGGTCCTTTCGACTACAGTCTCTTACTTACGATCCTCTGACCTCCATCGTTTGTCAATTATATTCATTCTGACCTTTGTCAATTATATTCATTTTGACCTTTGTCTCCTATCGGCTATGGTACTTTTGACCACTATCATATGACGACTACGATCCTTCTGACCTTCATCAACTACCAACTATGATTGCCCAACCACCGTCGACTGCCAACTATAATCCTCCAACCACTTTCAGTTGACTTCAGTCCTCCAACCACCATGGTCTGACTACAGTCTTTTGACCATTGTCGCCCTGACTACAGTCCTTTGATCTTTCTATCCCGACTATGGTTCTTCAAACTTTCTTCGCTTGATTACAATCCTTTCGATCACCGCCACTAGACTATAATCCTCTGATGTCCATCACTTGACTACGATTCTCTAACTTATAATATTTTAATCATTATCACCTAGGTACTTTGATGCATAATGACTTCATCACCTACAATCACTCATCAAGCCAACATACATCCAACATCAACTCTGACTCTCAACTTCATCACTAGGATTTATGTTGGATTTCTTCCATAGGGATCTTCAAACTTAAACCAAGTTAAATATTTTGTATGAATGCCTTCCCTCGAGGAAGGACATCATTTTTAATTAATAATAAATTATAGTGGAATTATTTTAATTGGGTCAGGCTCGTGGGTTTTCTCTTTCCTAGGTTTGCCACATAAAAATTATGATTTCTCTTACAATTCTTGTATTTTTTATCTTATTTGTGTGTGTGATGGGTCTTTGTATAATGTTAAAACGTTAAAATCTCAATCTCTCTACCACCAGGAATGTTCCGACATGCAACACGCTCATATTATTTTTTGGCTTGCTGCCAAATGAGCTAAAAAGGTTGGAGTAACTTCAGTGGAATATAAGATTAGAGAGAGTCATCTTTAATGGTTTGGTAACATAAAACGTTGACCTTCAGATGACCACTCGAATAAGAGAGCAGATGTATTAGATTTGACCTATGTTAAGAAAGGTAGAAGTATACCTATAAATACTTGGTTAGAAAGTATTAGAAATGATTTTTTTTTTACTAGATTTAAATGAGAATTTGAGTGGTAATAAGACATAATGGAGAACAAAATTTATGTAGCAGACAACATGTAGTGGGATAAAGGCTTGACATTGTTGTAGCAAATGAGCTGAAATTAACGAGGCTATAGCTTCTTTCATGCTCAATTCATCTACACCGCTAGAGAAATGAAACACATAATATTTTTGAGTTATGGTGGAATTAATGAAGTTATATAATGTTAAAGTTAGGTACCCAAATTTTATTGCGCTTGGGCTAGTAGGTACCTCTCACGGTGTGGACCTTTATTTAGAGTTATGTAATTATATTGTATGTCAGCTGCCACTGTTCTCTGGTACCATTTTTTGACAGTGAATTATTTTTCCTCTACTTATGTTTTTTTTTTGGTCTAGGACTTTTCATGTAAATCTGCATGTTTCTTGTTGTGTTTTGTTCCCTATTTTTTGATATCATTGTTATATTTAGGCATAGCTTTTTCCATCCTATTCTAAGTTTTACTGCAGGAGTACTATCTAACCAATTTTAATACTTAATATGAGATATTGCTAAGTTTGGATGGGTTGTAACCATAACATGCTTTAAGTTAAGTAGTCTCCTACTTACAAGGAGGAAGTCTTTGAAGTTCTCTCATGGACAATTTGTGAGTAAATGTTGTGAAGTGCTTGGTTCATGACGAGAAGCAGTTTGATATAACTTTCATTGAAATAGTTGTTCTCTCTTTTTCTCAATAAGGACCAGAAAAAGTGATTAGATTAAGTTATATGATGAACTTCTTTATGCATAAGCCCGAGCTCCTTGTAAGTTGAGTTGCTTGCCTATTCTTGATTGTTATTACTTTCGGAGCACTTGAAATCTTGGCCTTGTAAGGTTATAAAATTCAAGATTTACAAAAGCCTGTATCAGCTTGCTAAACTACTTCATCCTTCCTCGCTTTTCCTTTTGAGTACTAGAAACCTTTCAAAAAATATTTCTACCAATTTCCGTATTGTTCGACCATCTATTAAATTTTGATGATGTGACATTGTAGGGTGACTTCACCTTTGAAGAGCACACTTGGAAGACCATAACTTCTTCAGCCAAGGATTTGATTTCCAGCCTTTTAGCTGTCGAACCTCATCGGAGACCAACTGCCGACGATGTATGATTATCACTCTCTTAACTCTATTATCGTTACAGTCAGCAAATCTTTGTGGTTTTGGTTTAGCGCTTCAACTTAAGAATGTTATTTGAAAATCTGCTGCCTAATAGCTTTTGAAGCATCCTTGGGTTATTGGAGATTGTGCAAAGCAAGAGCTTATTGACGCTGAAGTTGTCTCAAGGCTTCAAAGTTTCAATGCTAGAAGAAAATTCCGTGCAGCTGCAATAGCTAGTGTATGGAGCAGCAAAGTTTTCTTGAGAACAAAAAAATTGAGGAGTCTTCTAGGCTATCATGATCTCACACCTGATGAACTTGAGAATCTTCGCATGCATTTCAAGAGGATGTGAGTCATAAAGTAAATAATATTTGAATCATTAATTTTAAGTTAAGGAGAATTTGGAAGTCTCATTCATCATGCTTGAACTTTATGTCATGGTTTTGTTGGAAAATGAGCATGCTTCCATGCATTGTTACTCTCAACTACCGTAAAAATCTTAATTTAAGTTTCGTTTGGGATGGCTTTTTTGCTGCTTCTTCTTAAAGCAGGTTTCTAGTACAAAAAATTTAATTTTTTACTAAAAAGCTGCTTTAAAAAGCAATAAAAAAGTCGTCCCAAATGAAGCCTTAGTCTTGACTTCAGTTTTTTTTTTTTGCTCTTTATCACCAAACAGGTTCAGAAGCACTTGTATACACTATTACTTCGCATTCTCTTTCCATTTCTTAATTGTGATCTGACCCCATGCAGATGTTCAAATGGAGACAATGCCACCCTAGAAGAGTTTGAGCAAGTTCTCAAAGCCATAAACATGGAATCGCTCATCCCTCTCGCCGCTCGTGTATTTGATATATTTGACAATAACCGTGATGGAACTGTTGATATGAGAGAGATCCTGTGTGGGTTGTCGAGTCTCAGAAACTCTCGTGGTGATCATGCACTAAGGCTTTGCTTTCAGGTATTGTGATTTTACCATGTCATTGCCCATTTCTTCTTTAAAATTTGATTTTAAGTATTGTTCTCTATTTTCACTTGTATTCCTGATGAGGATCCATTCTCTGTTTTTTTCACTTATGGGATCATTATGTTTCAAGCAGTTTTCAAATGTCTTAGTAGTCATTTTAAGTTTTAAATATTTATGACTTTCATTTCTTTCTTTTTTTTTTCTTTCTAAAAAAGTGTAGAGCTATTCAGCTTTCAATTTTCTCTGTCTCTACTAATCTATTTAAGAATTCATCCTCAGAAAGGCCTCAGTGCCGAAATGTCAGTGTGTTATTTCATGCCCACTAACAAGAAGAGAGTATAATTTGGTCTTTTGTCAAGCTAGTTGATAACTTATTTGACAATGAAATATTATAACCAACTTGTTATGCTCTTTGTGATTTAGATGATATTATTATAATTAAAAGTAATTAGATGTTAGTTGCATAAATATGCAAAATTTAAGTGTTACATGCATAATTAACCCTTTTTGAAATTTGTTAAAACCTTGAGATTTCCTTGATCCAATTATTTTTTTCTTGAAAACCATCATCAAAATCTTTAATGTTAGAGATCTACAAGAAATTTATCTTACTTGCTTCTTAACTAATGTCCTTATATTTGATGCATTAATAGATGTATGATGCCGATCGATCGGGTTGTATCAGCAGAGAGGAATTGGCATCAATGCTCAGGGTGAGTTCTTTTACTTGACCTTGATGACCTATCAGGAAGACTGAAACTCACTCACCTAACTCTGCAGGCGTTGCCTGAAGATTGCCTTCCGGCCGACATCACTGAGCCCGGAAAACTAGATGATATATTTGATCAAATGGACGCTAATAGCGACGGAAAGGTCTCCTTCGAGGAGTTCAAAGCAGCCATGCAAAGGGATAGCTCCCTGCAAGATGTGGTCCTCTCCACACTGCGCCCTAACTAGTTATCTTTTTCCTCAGAAGATTTCTTCTTTGCAGTTTTAAACCATTAATGTAGTTGAATTGCATGAATATTAGAGTGAAACATCGAAGTTTCATGCGAATAGCTCCTTCTGTGACTATCTGAAAAGTTAGAGGTAATGTGACTGTGTCACCACGCTTTGTAATGATTGTTCAATAATATTTGAATGATCGCTTGGAATTGTAGCTGAACTTTAGTTATTATATAAAATGGGATTTGGTTGGATTCCTCATAGAAGACATGTAATGTTTCAGCAAATAATTTGTTTTCTATGTAAAGAATGGTGTTCATTCTTTGCTCAATAAGATATGCACAAACTAGTTTTCAATAACTCCTAGCTGCCCATATCAATTTGGTTTGAGAAGAGCCAATTAGATTAGTTTAAGGAAGCATTACCTACATACTTTGATAGTGGAAGGGTTCATCTCCACTATTTGTGATGATAACTATAAATAAAAATTTAGATGAATGTCAAAATATCTATAAAAAAGAACCTATAATTAGGGTGCATTTTAATTCAATTGATAGGTATTTTCACTAAGATGGAAATAACATTAGAGAAAGTCCTAATATATATTGATGCTCATTATTGATGACTATCCAACTATCATTATAGAAATATCGAATGTGTTTCTATGATGATAGTAATCGCATAATCCATCATAACCTAAGGTTTACACAATGCTTAGCTCTTGTCATCCTATTGCTATAATAGCAATGGTGGACATTGCGCTAGACACAACTAGCGACTAAGTTACTTGTCGTAATTTAAATATTAAAATAATAATAACAACATCAAACTGAGCTCCTCAATCTGAAGACATGTAAATGTTTAAGATTGCAGCAAGTAATGCATTCAATTTTTGTTGATGCTACTTGGTCATATTGCTATTTGCACTATCCAAGTATCGACCATGTTGTCAACATGCGGGAGCTCCAACGATGGTGTATTATGTGTTGCTTTTTTACTATTCTAACTTCATCTATCATATGCTTTAGAGAAAAAAAAAGAACGAAATCAATCATCACACTTATGATTTGATTTTTTTTTGTTGCATTAATAATTATTCCATGTGAAATTTCCTACACCAGTAATTTGCTTGCTTACAGTTATCAAACATTTTTATTAGAAACCAATTAAATCTAATTGCTATCGAGAACTTTTGAAATAAATAAATAAGAAATAAGCATGACATTATATGAAATGTAAAAGAGAAATGCTACGCGTCCCTCTCAAAGTTATATATGCTGACACAAAGAGAAATATAGAGAGAAACAAATAAAATTTAAAAGCATCATGTTATATATATATATATATATATATATATATATATATATCTTTGTAATCTTTACTGTACAACAAATCAACATTTTTTTGGGATTTGAAGAGTATCATAACTTTACTCAATATAAAATATGTATATGCACTTGAAACAATGATGATCATCAATTTTGATATTTTGGTAACTAATCAATATTTTATATTGATAAAGAAATAAAAAGAAATTTATAAATGTATAATAATTTCAACTTTTGAACTTGTAAGTTCAAATGTTTATGACTTGCATGGTCTTCTAGCAACTTCTACTTAGCTCCAACAACTTGCCCTAGTGCCACCACCTCCTTGTTATCCTTAGGACATGTGCTTCTCAAAGTGGAATCAATTTAAAATATGGCATTCATCATGTAATTGATTATATGTAATTTAATTAAAATTTTTTCTTCTCCTTAAGTTTGATTATGGCTAATTTGTGCTCTTTGTTATTTCTAGATCTAGGTTGATCAATTGGGGATATGTTTCTTCCATAAATCTTATGCATCTTTTATCCATTTAAATAAGAAAAATATAAATATCTTCCCCTTTTACAACATGATATTAGAGCAAAATTTTATTAATGTTTTCAATTATTTTGATCAAACCAAAACTTTAGCACTAAAAATCAACATCAGTCAAGTTGCTCCTAAAGTTATGGCCTTGAATGCCTTTAGTTTTCAAAATGGAAATAAAAAATCTTTAATTGTGGACTTTAAAGCCTCTTATCGTATGATATAGAACACTTCATTATTTCATACTCTTTATCCACATTTGAAGAAATATATAGTTATAATTCTTGATGGCTCAATATTGCAAGTAATTGGAGTTGTGTTTACCATCGACTAGGTGAATGGCCCGACATCATGAAATGACGCGATCGTACATGACAACCTCCCCTCACATAACTCCACACACATGACTCAAAACCCCTCAGAAAAAATGCTCACCCCATTCCATTCGATAGAGATAGACACAAGAAACTCACACAATAACTCAGACTCCCGTTCATCTCCCTCATGCGACCCTCTACCTTTTGCTCAGCTTCACGCAACATTCCATTCTCCTTGACTGTCTTCAACACTTGGTGGACTCGAGTAGATAGACGTTCAGGCTCCCTCGTCTTTTGAGGGTCGGGGCTTCAAGTCGATGCTCCCAAAAAGAACTGCTTAAGCTTACTGGTGGAGCTATTTCTTCTCAGACATTTCAAATTAGCAAACTTGTTATGAGTAGGGATATCACTCTCTTGCTCTTGAGTTTATAGGTTAGAAGGATGGGTCGATACTGGCAGCTATAGAGCACGCATCTCTACATTTCTTCTTCTCCTCTGCTTTATGTTGAGCTTTCCTCCAAATTATAAGGATGCTTCAACATCATATCTCCTAGATGCAACTTGCTCTTTGGGCAAGGCAGTGGAGTTTGCATTCACCAAAGAAAATTTCCTCCAAATGAGGCTGATTGCGACACTAGTAGAAAGGCACGTTGTACAGTAGTCCTTGTAATATGGGGCCTCCTTGTAGGCTCGTCAGAGTTTACATCGTATACAAGAAGGGTTGCAGCCCTTGCAATAGTTGCTAAAAATTCAAGCCCGCCAAATAGGATGGTGGCTCCAGTACTTCTGGTCTTGATAACTGTATTTGCAAGCTAGATTTTGGCACCTCTTTCCAATTGGACGGTGATCAAGGTGTCTTGTATTTTCTGCACAAATAAAGATAGGGGTTAGTAATCAAAATTAATACATCACCCCGCACTTTCAAACTGCAGAGTTCCTACATAATAAAAAAAGCAGGTAAATTGAAATAGACTTAAAAACTTGCTTAGTGAATTTATAAAGAGTTTTGTTCAAAATTAATTTTGAAAAATTTAAAATCTTAGCCCATATTGATTTGTAGCTAGTATAGCTTATAAATGACTAGCTCGAGATGGAAAGAGAAACCAATCCCTAGTGGAGTTGCTAGTATTGCGGGCTAGAATATACGCGGTGATAGAGTTTAAAATTTTTTGTCTCTGCATTATATGAATATCTAGCACACAAACAAAGGAGAAATAACAACACCAGGTTTTTTACGTGGAAAATTTTGAAAGAGAAAAAACTACAGAGACACGCCCAGTTGAAAAAGTTCCACTAGTGTTTGCTTGGAATACAAGAGACTGACTCGTCCTTTAAATTTAGGATGATCAAATTACAATAAATCTTTTCAGGATTGAAAATCAGTTACAATGTCGGGCAGAGTTCCGGCGTCCTTCCGAAGTTGAGCAGAATTTTGGTGTCGTTTGAAAGCCTGGTAGAATTCTAGCATTGGGCAGAATTCTGGCGTCACTTGGGAAGAATTCCTGCATCACTCGGGTGTCTGGCCAAATTCCGGCATCACACGAGCGTTGGGCAGAACTCCGACAGTGGTCTAGGAGGAGTTATTCCCTCCTATCCTTCCCTTCTCTTTTTCTCTTCTTCTTGTTTGGGTTCCCTCTCATGAGAAATGAGGGGTCTATTTATAGATTTTATGGAGTGGCATGGCCCATAAATAGATGAGGGAACAGGGGCAAATATGGAGTGGTTCGGTTGAACGACTAATATTGAATCCTTTGATCATGGATCGTTTATTGAGCATTTGAAGGTCTTAATGACTTCGGAATTTGACGATCGTGGCCTCGTTGGATTTTTCTCATCGAGCTGCTCAATTTGACTATAAGCTCGTCAAATTTGGAAACCGTTTGGTAACTCAAATTGTGTTACGAACTTTCTAATAGTGCTTTAGGTCCTTGATTTGGGCTCATTTGGGCTCGAATTGAGTCGAATTTGGTGTCGTTGGGTTTGTATTTCTTAGACACTCAGTTTGATTGTAAGTTTGTTGAAATCGGAGTTCAGATGATCCCAGATTTAACTTTTGAAGTTTTCAGGCTGATTTTGCCTCGAGATTCGTGACTGATCAAGATTTTTTTTTTGATGATATATTAGTTTTCCCCCTATTTTCGAACGTCGAAGCTTCAGGAGTTCGAAAATATATTCGTCGACATTTCATGCTGGCCGAATCATAAAAAATTGTATTCCAAAAATTAATAGCTTGCTTAAACTTGATCATAGAGGCTCCGTCAAGCTCCGAAAGTGTCAAAATTGAGTTTAAAATGTCAAAAAATGTGTTCGAGGACCCCCAAAACATTGAATTTGGACCGTCCGGGCCAGAATTTTGGCCCGGTCAAGTATAGGCGATTGAATCGGCTTGTCGGCCGGCCGGCCGCCGTCGGTGATGGCACACGTGCCGTGTGCGTGAAACGACGTGACAGCACGGCACCACGACAGTTAGCCATGCGGTTAGGGGTTTTTGAATTTTTTTGTGTGGGGCCCAAAAATTTTGGGAAATTTTCAAAAAATCTGAAAAAATTCAAAACAAATTTGAAAAAATCCAAAAAATTCTTGAACCTTCTCCCCTCTCCAAAAACACTATAAATATCCCTTCAGTGCCAAGGAGAAACTTGCCCCTTCTCCACTTCTCCCTTTAGCTCTCTGATAGTTGAGGCTTTCTGCTGTTTTTAAGTAGGTGACTTTCCCTACTTGACTTAGCGCCCCTACTCTTGTACAGAAGTTGGAGACTTCCCCTCCTCTTACTTGTTTCTCCGCCATTTTTCTTCCTACTCTAGAGGCTTTCCGCTATCTTTCATAGGTGATTTTCACTACTTAGATTAGTGCCCCTCTTTAGTAAAGGAATTAAAATGGGTGATCACACATTTGAAAAAAATTCTCCAGCCAAGGAAGATCGTTATTTACATCGATCTGAAGGTTCAAAGAAGGCTCACAAGACACTGAAGACTGACGATGTTATTTCCACCATTACTGAGGATTCTTTCATCTCCTTTAGGAAAAAAAATTCATTTTTCTAATGATCTGATGATGAAGGTGCCGACAAGATCTGATCATGCCCGTTTTCTTCCCCCGGGATAAGTGACGGTATACGAATTTAGTTTGTGAGCGGGGCTGCGATTTCCACCATCTCCTGAATTGATTGATATTCTTATGGTATGTGAAGTGAGTTTATCTCAATTTTCTTACAGGGCCATGTTGATCGTAATGGGCTTGATCATACTTTTCAGAGACCGTGGAGTGGTGTTATCTTCAGAATGCCTTTCTCGGATGGGGCATCTCTTTAGTGACGTGCAGGATCGTATCTCTTTCAGATCCAAGTGGTTGGATATTCATACTCGAGACCCATCGAAAGGTTACATTAGCGACTTTTTTTATGTGCAAAATGATTGAAACCTTCAAGAAAAATGAGGGATGTTGAGGGAGTTACCCATTCCCCTTCATATTGGAGCAGAAGATTTATTAAAGATTATGAAGCTTCCTAATTTAGACGCCCTATATTATGAGGTGCATTATTTGAGTAGATATATAGATGAAGAATACTTGTTCAAGATGGGACTATCTACTCAAGCAGAAAGATCGCATGCACAAATGCTAAAGAGGTCTATGAAAGTTCCAGTGGTAGTTCCCCAAAAGAATCACTACAAGCGACTACAGAGTGAGGGAGATTTGTAGGCACCAAAGAAGAAGAAGGTGGATGAAATTTTGGTAGTTGCCAGTAAAGGTCCTCGTATCTCTCCATCCAAGTTATATATTCCAGAAGATGTTTTGAAACATAAGTGCATTGGTCGTCGACAGGCTGATGAGTTGGCGAGTTCGCCCTTTCTCCTTTCCTTATATATATATATATATATATATATATATATATATATATATATATATATATATATATATATATATATATATATATATATATATATATATATATATATATATATATAAAGGATATATTTCTTACATGTTACTTCATTTGGAACAACATATGGATTTTCAGCTTGAGATGAATAAGTCCTTGGATGACTGGAACAATGAGTTTGTGAAGGTCAAATACCTTCAGGGGGAATACAAGAAAAAATATGATGATAAAGTGAAGGAGATGAAGGCTGTAGAGGATAACTTAAAGAGTGTAGAGTAGAGCTGGCAAATATGATCACTTCGGCCTCCTCCCAGAATGAACGGATGGATCATCTACATGTAGAGTTGGTGGATGCACAGGCGACGATTAACCAACAGATGAAAGATTAACAAATCCTTGAAGCTGAGAAAAAGAGACTCCAAATTATGTTGTCAGTATAAGAAGCCCAACAGTTTCCATCTACAATCATAGAAGAGTTCAAGAAATCTTATACCTTCAAGATAATTATTGAGGATCATGTTCAGGAAGCTCACAATCATATTTATGATGTGGAGGTGAAGGCTTTGGAGACAGAGTGCTTAGAGGATGGCTTCATCAAAGGTTTTATGAAGGGCGTTCGTGTAGTGCAGCGTAAGATGGGGGCAGAGATCGAGGGGTTGACTCCTAGCCAGGCTTCTGGTGATCCTTCTTCAGACTCTGGTGGTGAAGAATTAAAGAGTGAGTTGCAGCAGGCTCTTTCTTTGAGGAAGATGAGGATGATATTGAGATTCTGTAGGATTATTCTGATGTTGTATGTATCACTTTTATTTTCTTTCTAGTGATTATATGTATTTTTGGTGTTGATTCTTTCATATGATGTACTCGATGTTCAGTGATATATAAAGAAATTATTGAGATTTCTCTTTTTTTACATGCATATGAAATTGATTCTGCTTTATTTCAATGAGAAATATTTTGACAGCCTTTTTGACTTAAGTGATTGCGAGAGATATCCTCCTTGGATATCCTGACCAATTCGAGGTTATTAATCAAAGCATTTACTTGATAATTTTAACCTGTATGGAAGAGGTCAGATCAAATTCCCTTTGGATTGATCATCCAGTGAATGAGATACAATATAGATTGTGTATTTCTCGAATCACGAAAAAAGAGTTTGAAGAAAAGAGATAGTAATACGACAAAGTGAACATCATATTACTGTATTATGTAAGATTGTACAATAATTCCCTAGTGAAACTTAGGGATACGAAAAAAATGTTCTTCTACATTCTACATACAAGGGATATACGAAAAACTTGAAAGATACAAAGCATAATTACTTGAGGGGACATATCGCAAGACAAACACTACGAACAACATAACACCATATAAATAGTAGTATCAACTCATACTGATAGTACTTGCAAAGGTTGCCCACATTCTAAGTTTGAGGGAGCATTTTTTCACTAGTATCTTTCAGTTTGAAGGTTCCGGGCTTGACCATAGCCGCCACCAAATAAGGAATCTCCTAAAGGGGGGAGAGCTTATTACGCTGAGGGCCTTTTCCAGTGGCTTCGATGCTTCACAGAACTAAGTCCCCAATAGAGATAGGTCAAGGTTTCACTCTCCGATTGTAGTGATAAGTGATCCTTTGATGGTATACAGCGGTCCTGAGTGAGACTTCATCTGTTACTTCAAGGAGAAAATCTAAATTTGTCATGAGCCTCTCTTCATTATTATTGAAGTCAAAAGTCTGAACCCTATTGCTTAGGACTCCAATATCAACTCGTATGACTGATTATGTACAAAACACAGGTTATATGGGGTTTCTCCTGTAGGAGTCCTAGTAGTGGTCCGATAAGCCCAGAGGACATTTGAGAGTTCTTCAGCCCATTGCCCCCCAGCCTTTCCTAGGCGTATCTTCAACCCTTTCAAAATTGTTCAATTTGTAACATCTATTTACCTATTTTCTTGAGGATGGGAAACAGTTGTGTGGACGAGCTAAATATGAAAATTCTTACAAAAAGATGTAAAGATCTTCCCAGTGAATTGTGTCCCGTTATCAGTGATGACTTGCAGGAATGCCAAAGCGACATGTGATATTCTTCCACAAGAACTATTTAGCATTTGCTTTAGTGATCTTTGCCAAAGGTTCTGCTTCCACCCATTTGGTGAAGTAATCTACAGTCAGGATAATGAATTTTTATTGTCCAGTGGCTATAGGGAAGGGTCCCATTATATCAATTCTCCATTAGTTAAAAGGCCAGGGAAGTGATGCAAGCTTTAAAGCAGGTGTATGGGTAAGATTGGAATGTAATTGGCAGTTTTGGCACTTTTGTGTAAACTCAAGTGCGTCCTATTTCATTATAGGCTAATAGAATTCATGTCTCATAATCTTGTAAGCCAACGCTCTTTCTCCCAGATGTTCTCGACATACTCCTGAATGAACTTCTCAGAGTGCATAATTAGCTTCTGAAGGTGGGAGACACTTAAGATACGGTCCAGTAAAGGAGCGCTTATACAACTCATTATCAATAATGGTAAAATTTGCTGCTTGTCTTCGAAGTCGTATTGCAGCCATGAGTTCTTCAGGTAGTGCTCCGTCCTGAAGAAAAGATAAGATGGGATCGATCCAAGACGCTTCTCTTGGTTTATCAATTGATTGTATGACCCATGGACCTTGAATACTTGGAAAGTAGATATTCTCGATAGACTTTCTCTTATAGATGTCTCCCGTCGTTGATGTAGCAAGTTTGAAAAGAGCATCTGCTCTCACATTTTGCTCTCAAAGAATATGTATGATCTGAAACTCTTTTATATGGACCAAGAGTAATTTCACAATGCTGTAATACTGGGCCAGTTGAGGATTATGAATATCAAACTCCCCCTCCACCTGAGAGGTGACTAGTTTAGAATTAGTGTGAACTATTAGGATTTGGACCTCACAGTCAATTGTTAGTCTCAATCCGGTAAAGAGGGCCTCGTATTCCGCTGTGTTGTTTATTACCGGGAACTTGAGTCGGAGCCCATACTCAAGGGTAACTTTATGCAAAGAGATCAATAAAATTCCAGCCCCAGCACCAGAACTTCCAGAAGCTCCATCGACATACAACGTCCGACATGGAGGAGAAGGCAAAACACTTGGTTGAACATCGAATACTGGAACGGTGCATTCAACTACAAAATCTGCAAGTGCTTGAGATTTAATATCGGGCCTAGGCAAGTAGTGGATGTCAAATTCTCCCAGCTTTACAGACCACTTAACTAGCCTACCTGATGCTTCTGGATTTTGAAGAATACTTTTCAGTGGCAGATTTTTGTAAACCCCAATTGAATGGGCTTGAAAGTAAGGGCGTAGTTTTCTGGCGGAATAAATTAACGCCAATGCTTTCTTATATGCTAAAAGATAACGTCCTTCTGTTTTAGATAAAATTTTAATGATATAATATATGGGAAGTTGTACAACACTTTCTTCTCATAACAAGATCGAACTAATGGCTTGAGCATAAACATCCATATACAAATACAACCTTTCTCTTGGTATCGATTTAGAAAGTAGTGGCAGAGATACCAAATACTTTCATAGCTGTTCAAAGGCTTCTTGGCATTCATCGGTCCATTGGAATCTAGAGCTATGAGCACCTCTAAGTATCTAAAATAAGGGCAGATATTTGTCTCTTGAGCGTGCCAGTAAACAAGAAAGTGCTGCAATTCTCCCATTTAGCCTTTGGACATCCTTGATATTCTTTGGTGGCACCTTATCTCTTAGTGCCTTGATCTTCTCTGAATTAGCTTCAATTCCTCGTGGGTTACCATAAACCCCAAAAACTTTCCATAAGCAATTCCAAAAGTGCATTTAGCAGGGTTAAGTCACATATCATAATGTCTCAATAAGTGGAAGCACCATTCCAAGTCAGAGATATGTTGAGATTTTTCACCAACATATCATTTACGTACACCTCCATGGTATGCCCAATAAGATCTTTGAAAATCTTATTCATCAGGCACTAATATGTTGCTCCAGCATTTTTGAGCCCAAAGGGCATCACCTGATAGTAGTATAGTCCTTTATCTGTTTGAAAAAATATCAATTCTTCATCAGCAAGATTCATCTTTATTTGATTATAGCAAGAGTAGGCATCCATAAAGCTCAACATTTGATGTCTAAAGGTGGTATTGACTAACCAGTCAATACGAGGAAGTGGAAAGCTTTCTTTTGGGTAGGCTTTATTGAGATATGTATAATCTATATAGATTCTCCAGGTTCCATTCATCTTTTGTACCATAACAACATTCTCCAACCAAGCGGGATAATGAACTTCCCATATAAATTTGGCGTCCAAAAGTTTATCCACTTCCTGCTCGATCGCCCGCTGATGATCTGGTGCAAAGTTTCATTTATTTTAAATAATTGGTTTGCATGTCGAATATACTTTGAGGGAGTGCATAATCTAAAAGTTCGTTAGGGATGTTAAGCCCTATAGAACTAGCCCAAGGCTAACCAAGAGGGGGGTGAATTGATATTTTAAAAAAATTCTTTAGACAAAGCATGAATACAAACCAAATCACCACAAAAAAATAAATGCGGAAGAAAATAAATGTTGAAGTAGCAAAAAATAAGAACATAAGGGTTTATAGTGGTTTGATCAACTCGACCTACGTCCCCTCCCCGGAGGTGCCCTCCAAGTATTGCACTACAATTGTGACTCTCCTTTAGCCCCTATAGCTAGGTGGAGAAGCCTTTACAAGCACCTCTTTTTGTCACACCCGGCAAGGCAGAGAACCTTCCTCTTTTTGCTTCCTCCTGAAGCAGGCAGAGAACCTCGATCGCTTGCTGGAACTTACCTCTCCCAACCCTTCCAAGGACAAGAGACTCTAGGAAAGAAGAAGTGGAAAAATGCTTGGAGCAACCCTTATGAATCCCCTCACAAGCTCCCCCACACAAGATCCTCTCTCTCTCTCTCTCTCTCCTTTAGGTTTTCTCAGGTCAAGACAACAGCCAAGGATGTTCAAAAATGTTGAATAAAAGTTCTTAAATAGAAGAGCTTCAAAGGAGCTCATTAATCACAAGTTACCGACTATATCATCTAGGACGATATGGAAATCATACTGGTGGATCAGTACAAATCCCATGAGATCGGCTAGAGCATCGCCCTGAATGCAAACTGGATGATTAAAAATTGGCATGATCGTCCAGGACGATATCATGATCGTCTCGGCCGATCAGTTCAAATCAGAGGAAAATTATCCCGAGCATTGCCCTGAATTCAAGCTGTCCAATCCCGATCGTCCAGCACATCGCCCTGAATTGGCGCTGGCCGATATTTATCATACAGAAGTAACTAAGATTTTTGAATAGATCATCCTGGCCGATCCTGCGATCGTCCAGGATGATGTGATCGTATCAATCATCCTTAATTACTTCCTTATTTTGTCTGATTAATTAAGGTATAATTGTGAATATTGTCCAGGCCGATTGCCAAAAATACAGAATATCTTAATTGTTTATGGCGGCAATTTCTTTATGTTTTGAGCATATCGTCCAGGACGCTTGGCTAATGACGTCTGCCTTAATTAAGAACCCTTGATTAGAACTTCTGTTTTGAGCCCGATCATCCATGCCGATGTAAATATCGTCCTGACCGATTTGATTAAAAATAGAAATTCTAACTCTCTCAAGTGTGTGTGTGTATGTGTGTGTAGGGTTACTTAGCATCAGTCTCTTTGAATATTATAAATTGACTCAAGAAGAGAAAAATCAAAATACACACTGACTCAACCCTAACCTACGTAATCTTGAACTGGCTTGATTTGTCATCTGATTTCTTGGTCCTAAAATGTCAGTTATAAGAAAGGAAATCATAGTGTTTGCTAATCATCAAAAGTGTAATTCATGAAACAACAGATTTGCAACAATCTCTCCATATTTGATGATGACAAACACAAGTAGGAAAATCTCAGTAAAAACAACAGTTCATTAAAAATTTCAAAGTTACAAGAATCAACTCTTCCTACCACATCCTACTCCCCCTTTTGTCATCACAAAAAGAGGGCCCTAGACACACATAAAGAAAAAGAAAGAAAAAAAAAATACAACAGAAACTAAGACAAACTACAGAAAATAGAAAACAGAAAACAAAAACTAGAAAAACGAGGAGTCCTGATCATCAGATGGAGGTGGAGGTGGTACAGCCTGCTGAAAGTAGTTTGTGAAAGTAGAGGAGTGATGTGGATTCGGTCCCCAGCTTTTGAAATAATGGAGGTTCGAAGGACATGCTGAATTGTCCTAGCATCTTTGACTAAAGAGCTAGTCTCTCCAATATGAAAAGGTGCATTGGTATGGCAAAGGAAATGATTTGCCGTGGACCAGTCAAAGTCAGGATCTGAGATGATTATATGCAGCTTATCCTCGGTGGTGGATAGTTGCAATAGTTCAACACAGTCCTGATATGTGATTTCGTCTGGGCATCGATTCACATAGGAGGTTAGGGCTGTGAAAGTAGGATTTATGCAAAGATTTGCGAATAATTCATGAAGAAGCTCATAATGAAAGGGTCAGCGAGAGAAAGAATGAAACAAAAAGATGTGTGAGCAAAGAGATCTATTACCGGATATGAAAGGTGGACATGATTGATGACTCTTGAGACAGTTATCTCACATTCTTTATATCGATGGTAAGCAGTTTCATTTTCTGCCTCCCTAAAATGAGGGTCAATCCTAGCCCTTAAAGAACTCCCAAAAGTTTGTAGGACTCGCTTCCCACCAGCCATAGCAAGAAACCAGTAAGAAAACATAAGAGAAGAAGAAGGTTGAGATGAAAATAATGGCTGAAATGGCCTGAATTTAAAGAAACGGCCATATCGTCCAGGACAATCGCAGAATCATCCAAGACGATTTGGTTCAATTATTGCGTACATGCCGATTGGTCAAAAAGGCGGTCCTATCGGCCGGGCCGATCAAATATCAGCCAGGATGAATAGACACAGATGATCGTCCCGAGGAGTCAAGCCATACGACCGTTGAAAAAGTAGATCGTCTGGGCTGATTAGGTGTATCGTCCAGGCCGATGCACAATAATTGATCATACCGGCCGAAGTTAAAAAATTATAAATCTGTGTCACTTGTATCGTCTAGGATGAACAGTGGATCGGCCAGGACGATTGTCCAATAATGGATCGTCTGGGGCCGATTTTAAAGATTTAAACGTGCTGACACGTGGATCGTCTAGGACGATCTAGTATATTGGCCAGGAGATGATCATAAAATGCATCGACCAGAACGAAATATGTTATCGGCCAAGACTATCAACATGATTGCAACAGAGTTTAATCAGATCATCCAGGACGATAAATTATAGTCAAGGACGAAAAGTTATAGCAAGCATAGAAAAGTTCAGCAGATGGAAATTTGAAGAGTAATTATCCTTTTAATTTTTTTTTAAATTTTTTTTTAGCAAAGTATCCATATGACAAATTTCTCAAAGAATTAAATTTTAGAGATTCAAAAGATCAAAGAGTTAACAAGTCAAACTCTAAAAAAGGTAGAATATCCAATCTTGTTAATCCCTAGCTCGGACTTCTTTTAGGGCAATAATCATCTTTTTTTAAAAACAAAATGTCTAACTCAGAAAAACTTTACTGGGTAAAAAGAAGATCCAATCAAAACTTGGTTACAAAGAAAATATCTTATAAATAATATAACAAAGTAATTTGTCTCAATCATGGAATTTAAAATCAAGCCTTTGAAAGCATCAAATAACCAATTGAGTTCTCTAAGTTTTAAGAGTCCAGAAAAGAGATAATAACTTGTATTTAGTGAGCTCATTTTATGCCTCTTGTATCTTTGATTTGGCTCTTTGAGCATCTTAAATTTTGATACACATTTGTGTATATATATTTTTCATTTCAAATTTACATCTTTTCCACTTTCCCTCTTAATTCTTTCAAGCTAAAATCTCTTTAACAAAAACACCTAAAAAGAACCTTAGTTGTGAATATATCCTCTAAATATTAGAGAATAGGAGCTCTCTCTCTAACATATGGAAGAACAAGCCACAAAACAAAATCACAATCATGTGATAAATGCAATGACAAGATTTCAATTAACTTGAAAGATATATAAGAACTTTGGATATTATGCACAAGATAGATTATTGTAGCAAGATAAAAAAATCTTAGTTTCAAAAACCAGTTGTTAATATGAGATAGTCTTTTGTCTATAAAAGAAAATTATGTCACTAAAAGAGGTAAGAGGGAGGGAAACCATCAACGGTGTTTCTCCCTTTAACTGATTTAGATATGATAATCAATGTTTTTAAATCTCAAAAATCTAAAAGCTTAAAAAATAATCATATAGAAAACCAATCATAAAAGTAAAGAGAAAACAAAACAATCCAGAACAAAAAAAAAAAAAAAGCTAGCACACAACAAAAAATAACACAAAACTAATTAAAAAATATTTCAAGAAATTATGAAGCAGCAAGTTTAATCAATTATGAGCTGCGAACCTCCATATGTCCAATAATCCTATGCTTCCACGAGGTCTTTGGTGAGAGCACTCCTGCAAGAATCAACAGCTGTCAGACTTAGGAACCCAAATAGGTTTGGGTTCCTTCTCATTAAAAGTCTATGCTGTGAATTATGCAATTTTGGTCTCCACACCCAGTGTGTACTATGGTGAACAGTGCAAGTGTGTGAGATGTGTCCTAGCATGCCACATGAAAAATATCTAACTCCAGGAAAAGAATTTCTTAATTGACTTGGGTAATGCCTCTTCCTAGGTTTTGGCTTTGGATTCAAAGTGGGAGTCTTCCAATTTTCTTTAAATGTATCCAATTCATTTTTAATTCTCAAGTTTGTATTTTTTAGAACATCATTCTCAACCCTCAAGTTTTTCTCTTTCTCTTTAGATTTCTTGAAATCAGATTGAAGAGATGTGTGTGAAACTTTTAATGCTTCATTCTCATCAATTAATTTCGAATGTTTTTTATTCAAATCATCAAATTCATCAAGTATGATATACAACTTAAACAAGTTCTTGCTAATGGTAAAAAGGGAGCTTTGAATGTAGGAGCTGTTCTTATTTTACCTGAGGGATTCGAATTAGCCCCCCCCCCCCCCCCCCCCCCCCCCCGATCGTATTTCTCCCAAAATGAAAGAAAAGATGGGCAATCTTTCTTTAGAGCCATGTGATTAGAATCAATCGTTGAATGGTCTTTAAGAATAACTTCATACTCTTTTTGTAAATTCACAAGTTTCAATTTTAAGTTAGCATGAATCTTCTTAAGTTTTTTGTATGATGTATAGATTTTCTCACAAGATCCTCTCTCTCTCTCCTTTAGGTTTTCTCAGGTCAAGACAGAAGCCAAGGATGTTCAAAAATGTTGAACAAGAGCTCTTAAATAGAAGAGCTTCAAAGGAGCTCATTAATTGCAAGTTGCCGACTATATCATCCAGGACGATATGGAAATCGTCCTGGCCGATTAGTACAAATCCCATGAGATCGACCAGAGCATCGCCTTGATTGCAAACTGGATGATTGAAAATTAGCTTGATCATCCAGGACGATATCATGATCATCCCGGCCGATCAGTTCAAATCAGAGGAAAATTGTCCAGAGCATCGCCCTGAATTCAAGCTGTCCGATCCTGATCGTCCAGCACATCACCCTGAAATTGTGCTGGCCGATATTTATCGTCCATAAGTAACTAAAATTTTTGAATAGATCATCCTGGCCGATCCTGCAATCTTCCAGGACGATGTGATCGTATCAATCATCCTTAATTACTTCTTTGATTTGTCTGATTAATTAAGATATAATTGTGAATATCGTCTAGGCCGATCCAATATCGTCCTGGCCGATTGCCAAAAATACAAAATACCTTAATTGTTTATGACGGCAATTTCTTTTTGTTTTGAGCATATCTTCTAGGATGATTGGCTAATGACGACTGCCTTAATTAAGAACCCCTGATTAGAACTTCTGTTTTGAGCCCGATCGTCCAGGCCGATGTAAATATCATCCTGGCGGACTTGATTAAAAAATAGAAATTCTAACTCTCTCAAGTGTGTGTATGTAGGGTTATTTAGCATCAGTCTCTTTGAATATTACAAATTGACTCGAGAAGAGAAAAAACAAAATACATACTGACTCAACCCTAACCTACGCAATCTTGAACTGGCTTGATTTGTCATATGATTTCTTAGTCCTGAAATGTCAGTTATAAGAAATGAAATCATAGTGTTTGATAATCATCAAAAGTGTAAATCTTGAAACAACACATTTGCAACACAATCACTTCGGGGTCAATTCCGGGCATATCTGCTAGACTCCATGAAAAAACATCCCGATGTTCTTGTAGAAAATATGTGAATTTGTTCTTCTCATTATCTGAGAGAAGTGATCCAATCCACACTATCTTTGAAGGATGTTCTTCAAATATAGATACAGTAGTGAGGTATTCTACAGGGGAAGCTCTCTGAGGAATATCTTCACTCCGGAGATCAAACTCCTCGATGCTCAGGGTAACCATTGGACATGGCGTGACCTGCCTAAGTTAGCACATTTGTGCTATTTGTTGATCTCCACATACTAAACGGACTTTCATCAGAGTACGAAACTTCAGCTTGAGGTGAGGGATAGAGGCAACGATCCCAAAAACTAACTGGAGAGACCTCCCAAAGATAGTATTGTAAGCCGATTCCGACTTTACAACAATGAACTGAATGGAGTGTGTAGTCTGTCGGGAAAATTCTCCAAGTATAACTGGGAGACTGATTATCCCTTCTGCTCGTATAGGTTGATTATCAAATCCATACAAAGGACCTGCAGCAGGATGAAGCTTTTCTCTTGAGAGACCCATGTTGAAAAAAGTGGAGTAGAACAAGATATCTACGGAGCTTCCATTATCCACAATAATTCTTTTGACATTATAACACGGGTCACCTATGCCTGCATTGATAACAAGCGGATCTTGATGAGGGATTTTTACTCCCTCTAGATCAAAATCATCAAAGGTGATAGAGTGATCTATACGATCCTTCTTTGGAGTTTGATTTTCATCTACATCCAAAAAGACTTGATCAGATCGCAACGGGCATCCAGCGATTGTTTCAATTTCACCAATCGTTATTCAATTATTCACTAGTTGTCTCTATTGTTTATTTTGCCCCCTAGTGGGATGAGCTTATTCTTGGGTAGGTGTATTCCTAAAAAACTATCGAAGATAGCCCTGGCGGATAAGTCTTTCAATCTCATCCTTAAGTTATCTATAGGCTTCAGTAGTATGACAATGACTACGATGAAAGTGACAACACTGATCTTAATTTCCTATATTTGGCTTCAAAGGATGTGTCCATTTCACTTTATCTTGATCTTGAACTGCAATTAATACATTTTCTCAAGATGTGTTGAGCGGAGTACACTCCTTCACTTGTCGAGATTCTCGTCGTGGTAATAGAGGCCTAGGAGGTAGTTTGTTCTTCCCTTACTTCTTTCATTATGAGGATGAATTATCCATCCCAGGTGCTCCATTGCGCTTCCCATTGGTTCGCTCAAACTACTTTTTATGAGCATTTATAGCTTCGTATCTAAAGATTTATGCCTCCACACGATGGATCAGATTGGCATATGAATGAATAGTGTCGTGCATAAGGGCCGAATAGAAGGGGCCAAGATAAAGGCCTCCAAGAAAGACCCCTCTGAGCAATTCAGGGTCTACTCCTGAAATTTATCGGGTCTCAGCAAAAAATTGTTGAAAATACTCCTTCAATAATTCTAACTCATTTTGACAAATCCAGAGAGGTGGGAAGAATCCTTAGCAATTCTTCGATTAACTATGAACTGTTCTACAAATACTTTGGCTAATTTGACGAATAAAGGAATCATTTATGGTGGAAATGAATAGAACTGTGATGCCCCAAGATCTAACTTCGAAGAATTATTCAATCGATCCTTTAATTATAACTTACCAGAGCTATCTATAATCATCAATCAGATAAACAGTCTAACAAAATCTACAATTTAAAAAAACATCAATGTACATATTCTGATCATTTTCAAAAGTATATTTACAATACTCAGGATCTACACATCAATCACAAGTAATCTATCCTGTATCAAGTACAAAAAGAATTACTATAACAAAAGGAAAAAAATCTAAAGATTCCTGATCAACCTCAATCTCATGCTCCCTTGCTTTGACCTAAAAATATTAATCACATATAATGAGCTTCAAAAAGCCCAGCAGGTCACCTAATACCTACAACTAAAATCAAAGCACGGTACTGAACAATATGCATGTCAATTAGTCAAATTCATAATAATAACTTGCACATGATCATTGAATCTATGCTGATACAAAAATTAGTAATCAATGCATGATCGGTGGAATCCCAAAATCATCAGTAGAAAGATCAATAAACAATAGAGAAACCCATAATGCTCAATAAATCAATACATACGTTAATTCCATCATATCTGAAATATCGGTCAAATCCATAGGGAAAATATCGTATCAGTAATATCAGTTAAATCAATATCGTATCGATAGAATTAATCAAATCATTAATAAATAAATAATCTCCAATCAGTATGAAATCATATAAAATAAGCAATCAATACATCATAAGAATAATTGAAATCAAATCAATATAGTAAAAACATATTCTATATCACATGGTTAATGTATCACATGTAGCAGATCAATATTCGGTGTATCAATAAATCAATGGTATCAATAAATCAATGCAATAACAATATCCATTTTAGTTCTATATTCAGTGACATGAACAGTATGCAATATCAATGAAATCATATAGTAACAGTAAATCTGTAAATCTGTCATTAAATCCATTCAAAATCCATAAATCAATTTCATATTAATAAATCAGTCGATATCGATAAATCAATAAATCAATAAATCTATAATGAGATCATAAGAACAATACTTTACACATGCATTCCAGTACAGTAGTCTTACTCGACAAGTACAATCACTGGCTATTAAGGCATTTTTTAGGGTTAGTATGTTAGTAATCCGTTGGCTATAATAGAGTCGTCACCCTTGCCCATCGGCATAAACTCCTTATAACTCTCAATCGTTGTATCAATGATTAATAGAGGATAACACCAAACCCTTTTTAAAGGAAAGCCTGTCGGCCCACCATCATGTACAGGTCTATCAATCTCCAACCAACGGTTCAACCAGTCTTTACTTGTCTTTCAGTAACAATAAAAGTAATTCAATCATATATTCACATTTATATACATATCATAAATGCATTGCGATCAATAAACATGATTTGGCCCAATTTAGAAAACACCTTAAAATATCGTATAGTAGACAGAAGTCGTTCTAAAATGCACAGTTCTAGAAAATGTCCAAATTACTAGAAATCGAATAAAACAATATTTTAAAGCTTTACTTGTATTGAAACACTATTTTTCAACAGCCTGATAATTTTCTATTAGATAAAAACACATCAGACTACAAAATACCTGGTAAAAACTTTCCAGAAAATACTTAAATCGTGCAAAATCATTATTTCAATAACATACCAACAGTTATGCAATAAAAGTTCCGTCAATACAAAGATATGCATATTTTTCGGTAATGGAAATACAAAACTGAGCAGAAAAATATCAAAACTTGAAATTTTTGAAATCAGAAATAGGATTCGGAGTCCTTACTTTGAGAGAAATAAATCTTCCAACTATGTCGTCAGACGAAAAGCGCTCCGCGGTCTCCGAAACCAAGCTTTCCTCTTCTCTTTCCTTTTATTTCTCTCTCCAGCTTATTCTCTCTCTTCAAAATGATTCCAAAATATCTCAAATCCGATACTTATCAAACAGGATCGTCCCGGACGATTCCAATTCGTCCCAGGACGATTTGACCTCTGGACAAATCTCGTCTTGACAAAATGGATTCGTCCCTGGATGACTTGCTCTCTGGAATAATTTCATCCCGACGGTTCGTCCCGACTCGTACAGATTCGTCCACACTAATCAGGAAGATTCTTCACAATTTTCTTCAGTTCATCCCGTACTAAAGTCAGTTCGTCCGGACTAACAACACTCATAAAAATGAAAATTTGATGGGTTTTACAAGAACTATGTTCGAGCCTATCCTTTAAGGGTGGCAAGAAAAACCTAACACAGGAGTGCATCCGAGGCTCACTGAATATACATCATGGTTCTATAATGGTCGATGTGTTTGTACGGGTCGGATGCCCTGTAACAGGACTCGATGCTTTGTAGTTTGAAGCCAACCGGAATTGGGTGTTGAAGAATGGCTTCAGTCAAAGGTGATGACTCCTAGAAGTTCCACTACCAGAGAGCTTGCCAATATCTCTTCCGGGGAACTCTTACCATACTAATCTCCATAGTTTATGACATAGAGCATTGTGAGGGAGCTCAACAACATGTGGTTGGGCTAAGTCTTCTGGGAGATCTGGAAGAATGCGAGGTTGTCGAGTTGTGGGTGAAGGATGGGTATAACTTTATGTATTGGCAAGTTTGTTATCCTGGCATGACTGCGATGTCTTCTTGGCAGAGGAGGATGAATCTCCACTTGAAGATGTTCTAGTTAAACATCTTCGGCCAGTGGTGGAGCTCGAGGGAGAAGAACTTCCTCTCGCTATGGTAATGCTAGCTGCCGAGACTCTTGCAGGAGTTGAAGGATCTCATTCTGAGATTCTTCCATTTTTCAAATTCTCTCTTCAAGTGAGGGACCTGAGGTTCCTTCTCCAATGGCGTTTTGCCCCCCGGGATAAAAAGAGAAAGACATCGGGTGTCTATGATTCATAGATTGATTTCTGGACTGGTAGGAGTTGGACTGAGAAGCTCCAATGATGTGACTACTATGCCTGTTGACCATCATAGTAATACTTGGAGTTATGGAATAAGTTTCTCACAGATGATGTCAAATTGTTACGAGCTAGAATATACGCGGCGATAGAGTTTTAAAAAAAATTTGTCTCAACATTGTACGAATATCTAGAACACAAATAGAGGAGAAATAACAATACCAGGATTTTTACGTGGAAAATCCTGAAAGGGGAAAAACCACGGGGCCACGCCCAATTGAAAAAGTTCCACTAGTGTTTGCTTGGAATACAAGAGACTGACTCGTCCTTAAATATTCAGACGATCAGATTACAATAAATCTTTTTAGGATTGAAAATCAGTTACAACGTCGGGCAGAGTTCTGGCATCGTTCCTAAGTTGAGCAGAATTTCAGTGTCGTTTGAACGTCTGGTAGAATTCTAGCATCAGATAGAATTTCGGTGTTACTTGGGAAGAATTCCAGCGCCACACGGGCGTCCGACCAAATTCCGGCGTCACACGGGCGTCGGGCAGAACTCCGGCGATGGTCGAGGAGGAGTTATTCCCTATTATCCTTCCCTTCTCTTCTTCTCTTATTCTTCTCTTCTTCTACTCTTCTTCTTGCTTGGGTTCCCTCTCATGAGAAATGATGGGTCTATTTATAGATTTTCTAGAGTGGCATGGCCCATAAATATATGAGGGATCAGGAGCAAATATGGAGTGGTTCGGATGAACGTCCCATATAGAATCCTTCGATGATGGATCGTTTATCAGGAATTTGAAGAACTTAATGACTTTGGAATTTGGAGATCTTGGGCTCGTTGGATTCGCCTCGTCGAGCCGCTCGATTTTACTATAAGCTCGTCAAATTCAAAAATAGTATGATAAATCAAATTGAGGTACGAACTTTCCAACAGTGCTTCGGATCCTTGATTTGGACTCATTTGGGCTCGGATTGAGTCAAATTTGGTGTCAATGGGTTTGTATTTTCGAGACGCTTAGTTTGATTATAAGTTTATTGAAATCAAAGTTCAGATGATCCTAGATTTAATTTTTGGAGTTTTTGGGCTGATTTTGCCTCGAGATTCATGCCCGATCAAGATAATTTTTTTGATGATATATCAGCTAGTGATTGTAGTTATGTTGAAAATTTTGTTTAGGGACCTACAAATGCCTTATGTCCGCTTATAAACATATTATGGATCTGGTGACATTAAGGTGAATTAGATTACAGCTGTTGTATCGAGGAGATATGTTGTTTAGTTCATCTTTGCCTCTCTCTTAAGTTATCACATTCTTCAGCATAGTGTTGAATCTAGTAATTAGGTTGTTAAGCCTAAGTTAATGTCCCAAGGCTACCAAGAGGGGGGGTGAATTGGTAGTTTAAAAATTTTAAACCCTCTTTGAAGATTAAGTTGAACCGAAATGAAAATGTTTCTTTTAAAGTTTTTCTAGAAAATATTTTTCAACCACAGAGTTGTTAAAAATTAAAATAAAATGCGGAAACAAAAAAACTGTAAATGACACCAGATTTATAGTGGTTTGGTCTATAACCAGACCTACATCCACTCCTCAGAGGCACCCTCTGAGTATTGCACTAAAACCAATAGTGACTCTCCTTTTGCACCCACAGCAAGGCGGAGATGCCTTTACAACACACTCTTTTCACCACTATCCGGTGCGGCAGAGAACCGTCGTCCTTTTACATAATCCCCAGTGTTGGTAGAGAACCGTCCGTCCTTTTACACAATCCCCAGTGTTGGCAGAGAACCGTCCGTCCTTTCACACTCTCCTAGTGTGGGCAGAGAACCGTCGTCCTTTCACACTCTCCTAGTGTGGGCAGAGAACCCTTCGGCTGTTCACACTCTCCAAGTGTAGGCAGAGAACCCTTCGGCTATTCACACTCTCCAAGTGTAGGTAGAGAACAGGATCTCCTTGACTGATCTTCTCACAAGAATCTAGAAGGAAGAAAGAAAAGAGTGAAGTAATTCAAATTCACAAGTAGAGACTCTTACCTTTGAAATCCAAGTGAAGCCTTCTCGCTCCAGTGGTAGGAATCCTCCCTTGAATGCTCTCTTCTACTCTCTTCTTGGCTATTCTCTCAAGAGGCACAAAGATCAAATGACAAAAAGATTGGGTGGCAGTCTAATTTGGACTATTTATATAAAAGACAAGAAAAACCACCCAAAAACTATAAGTTTTCAATTCTGTACGCAGTGAATCGTCCTGTACGATCGTGGATCGTCCTGGACAATTTTACTTAAACGATATGAAACGACCCTATTTGAATATGTGTACGAAATGTCTTCGTACAGCTGATCGTCCTGGACGAATTAGGTTCATCCAGTACGAACAGTTATTTCAAGGTCAGTTCTAAAAACTGCTGAAAACTGTTCTAAGTCGGTTAATCGTTTGGACGAGAATATGTTCGTCTGGACGAAATTTTTACAGAGAACCGATCGTCCTGGACGATTCTTGACTTCATCTGGACGAAAATTTTCCAGAGGACCAATCGCCTTGGACGATAATTTATTTTCGTCTGGACGAAAATTTTCTAGAGACCCGATCGTCCTTGACGATTTTTAATTTCGTCTGGACGAAATTTTTCCAGAGGACCAGTCGCCACGGACGATGATAAAATTTGTCTGGACAAAAATTTTACAGTGAACCAATCATCCTGGACGATGATTAATTTCGTCCTGGACGAATAGGACTTAAAAAATTTTTTGAGCAAGTTCATATTCGTTCTATGTGCTCTATAGGAGATAACTGTCTGATCGTCCCGTACGATCAGTATAAAATTTTTATGATCTCCTTGAGTGTGTGTGTATGATTTTATTCACTCAATTACAATCACTCCCTTTCAAATTTAATTAAAAGAAAAATGCAAGTTTCAAATTAACAAAGTATCTCATGTTGAATTTGATTTGAAGTTTTCGTAGTATGGAGTCTGATTTTCCTGAAATGTTAGTACACACAAGAGTAAATACAAATCTTCTAAAATTGTTAGGAGATAACTACACATTTGAACAATAATAGTTGAAATCATCAAAACTACATAAGTTGCAAAAATGTAAAGTATTCAAATAGCAACTATTCTAACAATCTCCCCCTTTTTGATGATGGCAAAATAATTATTGTTTGTATGGTTTCAATTTAAACAAATCTCCTATCTCCTAAACTCCCCCTGAATTGATGAATACATGAAAATAAGGAGGCATTTTAAAAATTTTAACACAAACAATCACAAAGTCAAACACACAAAAACAAAATGCAAACAGAATAATCAAAACAAAACAAATCAATTCCAACACAAACACAATAATTTTTCCCCCTTTTATACAACAACAAAAAGTGAAGAAGAAATAGACGAGAAATGTAAGTAATTATATGAAATTCATTTGAAAATTTAATCTAAATGGTGATTGACATAAGGTATGCAATTTTAAACTAAAAATATTAGGTCAATCATAAAAATTCATAAAATTTAAGAAGTGATATAACATTGTACGTAAGAAGAATTTTTCAAAACATGATTCAATTTAGACATTGAAATATACAAAATCATTACAAGAGAGATGTAAAAAAATTTTATATTTCAAAGTTCAATGGAATATAAATGAACATAAGATCAATTTGAATTAAGAGACTGAAATAATTTAGAAAGAAGAGAATTACCACATGTGGCGCTTTGCGCATCTTTTTCAAAATTTTTGGGGCACATTTTTGTGCATTTTTTCTTTTTTGGGCTTATTTTGTGTCTCTTTTTCACATTGCAAATCTTTGCACATTCCTTTTGATTTTTGTACTATTTGTATAATTTTCAAGAGTAATTGAGACCAATTCTTTCCAAAATCAATAATCTAAAATTTCAAATATTTCTAAGTGCATAAATATCACTTGAGCATAGAAATACAAAATAAGAAAATATCTAAATTGCAATAATAATATTAACTTTTATGTAGTCTAAATGAATAGACATGAATTTAAAAGTTCTAATTACAACAAGTTATAAATAATTTTTAAATTTAGAAAGACTATATTTTTTAATATAAATAATCTCAAATTACAATCTAATTTAAGCACTATGAAGATTAAATAATACTAATAAAATTCATAAAAATTAACCACATTCCAAAAACAAATCAAATTTGAAATAAGTACAACATCCATTGATATTAATGAAAGGATTACACATTTCATAATATATAAAAACAAGTAAGAAAATACACTGAACTTAAAAGAAAAAAATAAACATAAAAACAAACACTTAACATAAAAACAGACACAACAAAACATAAAACACGAGTACAACAAACACAAAGAAATTAATCTCTACTATTCTGGAGGAGGAGGAGGAGGAATGCCGCCAAACAAGTTGAAGTAAGAGGCCATCAATATTACATTGATATTAATTTCATGTACTTCATCTCTAATGATACCAATGTCTTATTGCTGTTGCTTAAGTTGAGCATCAAATTGATCAAACCTTTGATCAACATGAGTCTCTAATCTATCAAATCTTTAAATCAGATTCTGATAATCTGACTGAGGTGCAGAAGTTTGCTCTCCTTCTTCTTCCTCTTCTAAAGCACTGGCATGTGCTTTTCATTTTTCCTCCTTTAAAAGCAATATGAAGGAAGCATCATTATAGTATACTGGCTCTTCGTATTCTTCATCAGGATGCACTAAGTTGTATTTCTTTTCCAATATATATGTGACTAAGTGTCATAATGAGATGTTCCTTTTTCTCTTCTATTATGCATGTCCTATTTCTGAAAGTCTATAGATATGATCTATGATAAGTTGGGCTTCGTCAATAGGATGACATTCCATAATCAAAAAGGTTAGAGCAGAAAGGAGAGGAGTGATGTTAATCCTATCACCAGCTTTAGGAATGATTGAGGATTGAAGGATATGCTGGATGATTCGGGCATTTTTGGTCATATCGGAGACTCTAGTGACATGATAGTCAAGACAATTTTCTCTAATTACCCTATTGGCATGATACCATTTGAAAGTGGTTTCTGACATTAGGGTGTGGGCTCTATATCCCTCAGTTCTTAAGTTCAAAAAGGCACCAAGGTCTTGCTTGGTGATTTCAACTTTTTGCTTAAAGACATAAGAACTTATGAAAGAGTGGTCGGAATTAAAACTCATGTTTGCTAGGAAATAGTGGTAGGTTTGCTTGTTGTAGAAGTGGGCGAGAGAAAGTATGAAATGAAATTGGGTTGAGGCAAAAAAGTGCATTACCTTAAAATTTAACTCGCTCTGGATTAAAATGCGAGAGGTAGTTATTTTGGCGGATGCAAAACGAGGAAAGGATTCTTCATTCGCCTTAGACAGGAAGTTTTCTGAGGCATTCCTATTAGGTTTTTTTACCAACACCTTTTGTCTCTTGCTTGAGGAGGCCATTGTCGATTTGAAGTAGAAAGGGATTGAAAGAGAAGTTTGGAAGTGTGATTGTTAAGTTAGAAAGCATTCATATTTAAAGAAAAATGATACGTTCGTCGTGGACGAAAACCTTCGTCCTGAACGAAAACCTTCGTCCTGGACGAAAATCATCGTTCGTCTGGACAAAATTTTTTTCGTACAGACGATCAACTTCGTCTTAAATGTAACGGCTTTTCGTAATCAACACAACTTACGATGCATCCCTTCGTACAGGCTTTTTGACTTGACCGATCGTACAGACGATCAAAAAGTAACTTGTTTTAATGTCTCTTGAAAACCGTCCCCTACAATGAAACGATATCTGTTCGTCTGGACGAACCAAAAATTCGTACAGACGAAATTCATATTTAAAACTATCTTATCCACTCAACCGCTGCATTCAATCGTCCCAATGTTTGAGGAAAAAAAAATTTTCGTCCTGGACGATCGTTAGATCGTACAAACGATCTAATTAAAAACTGCCCTCAAAACAGTTAAAATTCGCGCAAACTATTTTTTCACACATCGTCCAGTACGAAACAAATTTGTCCCGGATGATTTCCTCTAATTTTTGAATTTTGATTTTTAATTTAAGAAAATCAAACTAAACATTCAAAAATACAGAAAATATAAAACAAAACCATAGACCTAAAAACAAATTCATTCAAAACACACAAAATTTCACAAAATCAAAAACAAAACAAAACAAATATCAATGTTGCAAATACATTTTGTTTAGGCATTCAAATCAATAACACCAAGCCTTGTTCTTAAAGTACTGAAGGTATCAACGGCTAAAGGTTTTGTAAAAATATCTGCAAGTTGATTTTCAGTTGAAACATGTATGAGTTCAATTTCTCCCTTGGATACATGATCCCTTATGAAATGATGCCTTATATCAATGGGTTTGGTTCTAGAATGTTGAATAGGATTTTTGGAAATGCAAATAGCACTAGTATTGTCACAATAAATTGGGATAGTGCCTATAGTTAATCCTAAATCAATCAACTGTTATTTTAACCAAAGTACTTGTGCCACACAACTTCCTAATGCAATGTATTCTGCTTCTGTAGTAGATAGTGCCACTGAATTTTATTTTCTACTAGACCATGAAACTAATCAATTTCCAATGAATTGACATGTTTCAGAAGTGCTTTTCCTATCCACTCTACAGCTTGCAAAGTCAGAATCTGAGTAACCAATAATTTCAAATGAAGAGCTAAACTTAGGATACCAAATCCCTAAGTTTTGAGTTCCTAGTAATTATCTTAAAATCCTTTTCACTGCTGTCAAATGTGATTCTTTTGGATCTGATTGAAATCTAACACATAAGCAAACACTGAACATAATATCTGGTCGGCTAGCAGTCAAGTAAAGTAAAGATCCAATTATCCCTCTAAATTTCTTTTGATCAATAGATTTTCTCTTAAGGTCCTTATCCAACTGAATTGAGGAACTCATTGGTGTACTAACAGGTTTAGCATTGTCCATTTCATATTTTTTGAGGATGTCCTTAATATATTTAGTTTGACTAAGAAATGTACCTTCCTCAAGTTGCTTAATGCTAAATCCTAGAAAGTAATTTAAATCTCCCATTAAACTCATTTCAAATTCACTACTCATTGTTTTAGAAAAATCATCACAAAGATTTTTATTTGAAGATCCAAAGATGATTTCATTCACATAAATTTGAACAATAAGTATATCCTTTCCAATTTTCCTTAAAAAGAGAGTTGTATCCACACTTCCTTTTTCAAAAGATCTTTCAAGTAGGAAGGTGCTCAACCTCTCATACCAAGCCCTAGGTGGCTATTTCAATCCATATAATGCCTTTTTTAATTTGAAAACATGATTTGGAAATTTAGAATTTTCAAAACATGGAGGTTGTTCTACAAAAACATCTTCTTCAATAACCCCATTCAAAAAGGCACTTTTTACATCCATTTGAAATAATTTAAAACCTTTAAAATAGGCAAAGGCAAGTAAAACCCTAATTGCTTCAAGTCTAGCTACAGGGGCAAAAGTCTCCTCAAAATCAATTCCTTCAATTTGATTATATCCTTAGCAACTAATCTAGCCTTATTTTTAATGACTACTCCTGAGTCATTCATTTTATTTTTGAAAACCCACTTGGTTCCAATAACACTTTGATCTTTTGGCCTTGTAGTTAATTCCCAAACTTTATTTCTTACAAATTGATTTAACTCTTCTTGCATGGCCAATATCCAAAATTCATCAGAAAGTGCTTGATCAATATTAGTGGGCTCAATAGTTGAAATAAAGGCTGAATGATTGACTTCCTTGTTTAATCCATGCCTAGTTCTAACACCCTCACTTGGTTCACCTATAATCAATTCCTTTGGGTGGTTTTTAGAAAATCTCAAATCTCTAGGCAAAGGGTTTTCTCTTTCCAAATTTTCTTCCACATTTTCTTCCAAATTTAATCTATCAATCTTTTGGGAGTTTTCTTCAATTTCTTCTTCAACAACATTTGGCTCTTCTAAATTTCCACTTTCATCAAATACAACATGTGTGGTTTCTTCAATGACTAAAGTTCTTTTGTTGAATACCCTATAAGATTTTCCAACACTTGAATATCCAACAAAAATTCTTTCATCTGATTTTGGATCAAATTTTCCTAAGGCAGATTTTCTATTATTATGTATGAACACCTTGCAATCAAATACATGCAAATGAGACAAATTAGGTGTTCTACCTTTTAGCAACACATAGGGTGTTTTATTCAAATTTGATCTCACATTTACCCTATTCAGAACATAACATGCAGTGCTAACCGCCTCAGCCCAAAAATATCTAGGAAGTGAGTATTCTGCTAACATTGCTCGGGCGGCTTCTATTAATGTTATGTTTTTCCTTTCAACTACCCCATTTTGTTGAGGGGTTCTAGGTGCAAAAAAATTATGATCAATTCCCTTTTCTTTATAGAAATTTTCAAATCTTTCATTTTCAAATTCTCCTCCATAATCACTTTGTATAGAAATTATTTCACATTCTAGTTTTCTTTGAATCCAAGTTGAAAAATTTCTGAATTCCTCAAATGATTCACTCTTATGAAAAAGAAATCTAACCCAGGAGAATCTTGAAAAATCATCCACTATAACAAATCCGTATACCTTCTCTCCTAAACTTACAGTTGTGGGTCTCCGAAAGGATTCCGCTCGTGTGGGTCGAATGCAAAGGGTACGATCACACTATCCCGTAGGACAAAATGGTCGTAGGCCTTTACACCCGTCACAAGCAGGCCGATGGAAGAGCAGATGGAGTTAAAGATACGATTAGCCATGGAGAATAGCGGCTTTCACCTACCAACCTCGATGGATAATAATATATATAACCCTAAATTCACGAGATTTCCCCTATTCGATACGTCAGCATCGAATAGGGTTTATTTGATTGTGGGGATCGGTTTCCTACGGGCGCAAGCCCCCGTAGTTAATTACATCCTAAGCCTTGACTTAGGAAAACTCTCGATTAAGGATGTTAGATTATCTTCTCAAAATGGGTTTAGTGCAAGGGCAAATTCTAGGCTTTCCTAATCAAAGGGAATGTCCCAATTTGGTTCAATCAAATCATGCGTGGTTCAGTCAACATCCGGCCGGCTAGGAGAAGAGAAAAAAACTGGAGAAAAAGAGAGAAGACACTGCACTCAAACATGCACGAGAGAAAGGAAGGAGGTGACGTCATCTGTGTGACGCGGATGTGTAGGATTTATAGTCTCCGAAAGAATGGAGAACTTACCCACCATTAAGGTGTATAGAAGTACACTCGTACTTCTCACCTTTAGACCCTAAATCTATAGGAGATGTAATATCGTACATACGATATCAACACCTACGACCTAGCTAATGCAATCTGGACTTATTCCTTACCTGAAAAAGGAAGCTAGCTAAAAATCCTAAGCACAACCAATCGTCCTATATGTATGCAAGATGGGAAGGATCTATCCTAAGGAATCAAGGATTAATAGTTCGAAAGAGTTGAATCAGGGACTCTATAATATGCAAACGAACATATCTAGCATTGTTAATGATGCATGAAACAAATGCACGAGTAAGAAAGATCCTTAGGTCCACTAATACAATGCATGTATGTAGGTAAAGTGCATTGTGAAGAAAAGTGTGTAAGAACATATGCATGACATCCAGAGTACAGAAAAAATAAATAAACACACCCTAAGGGTATCATTCAGGCAAGATACCCGCACAAAAAAATCATCATAGTCATGCCCACTTCGTGTGGGAAAACAACGGTGCCCAATGGCACGAGTAGGTGGCCTACTCTACAGGCCTAAATGACCATAATGGTCTCTAGGGCTCACAAAAAGTGGGGGGTATCGTACCCAAAACTGAAAAAGGCCAAAATCCTAGCAGAAAAATAACGATGCCCACTTTGTGTGGGAAAACAACGATGCCGACCGGCACAAATAGGTGGCCTACTCTACAGGCCTAAATGACCCTAATGGTCTCTAGAGCTCACAGAAAGGGGGCAAGCTTTGACCTATAGGGCCAAAGCTTCGTCAGTGCACTAACCTACGGCTGGCTACCTAAACATGCTAGAATACCTATCAACAAAATGTGTGTGATGTGTAGAAGTCTCGATATATAATTACAAGAAATTTGATTTACAAGTTGCAGAGGTTATACCTAACTGTGGCGCTGCCACTTAAAAGCTAAAAGCAAGCAAGTCCAGATTGTGGCGCGGCCACTTAAAAGTTCCAAAGCGAATGCTCCTGTTTAATTCCAGATCATCAAGCTCCGATGTACCTCGCAATATAAGATAAGAGAGAAATATATAAATGAACGTAGATGCCGTTCAGAAAAGAAATGCATGTAAATAAAATAATATAACTGACAGGAAATTTAAAAATTGCATTTATAGAATATAGGCATGTAGTAAATACTGAACAACAAAAGAAAATATTAGCCTAACCTAGGGCTAAAGGTCGTGTCCTAACCAAACAAGTCTAGGTGTGTGTAACGGTGTGTAGTTTTGGATAGGTCCTATGTAGGATGATTTAGTTGAAATTGTTTGTATTTTGATTTGTTAAAAGGCCAAAAGAGAAATTTTAATTTAAGTTGAAATATTAGTAGTTTAGGATTAATTTTAGAGATTTTGTTTTAGGATTTGATTGATTATCACCTTTGTTTCACACCGAGGCCGTGAGGTTTATTTCACCCTCCTTGGGGCTAACTTAATAGCCTCGTAGGCCTGGGTTACCCAGTGGTAATCAACTTTGTTCAATTATTAGTTGGTTATAAATTAGAAAAGAAATGTAGATGAAGTGATTTATTATCAATTAAGGTTTGACTTAAGCCAGTTAAGAAATTAATTTTAAGTTTTAATACCCCATTGGATCCATTCGTGGCGTTGTGCCACCAGGCTCGAGGAACTAGGCCTCCTTAGGACACTTAGCCCCGCAGCCCGGAGTAGTCCATCCAATAAACTTCACTTCTGGAGCGGTTGTTATGTATTAAGGGGTTTGTTGATTGATTTTTAAAAGATTAACCTAAGGTTTGATCTTTAGAAATCTTTTATCCTAAGAAATTTTAGTTTATATTTAATCTCCTAATTTTTGTCTACACATTTTAAATTTTAGATTGGTTAGGGGTTTATTATTAGATTAATTCAACTTGATTTAGATTTATGTCTTAGACTTGAAGTTTAATAATTATGAATGTTAATAATAACTTGATTAAGAATTAAGAATTTTTAACACATTTTAAGAGTTAGGTTATAAATGATTGGTTGATTATTGATGGATTAAGGAAACTAGAACCTAGGAAGACGTGTCACTAAGTTTAATTTTGATGTCTCTACCCTACAGGGAGCATGCACCCTAAGTCTAAGTTATCTAAGACTCGGTCCTTAATTTTTGTCCTTAGATGTCACTAGAGTTGTAGGGAATGAAAGGAGGTTTTGTTTTCTAACCCTTAGGACTTTCGTACATGCATCTCTAAACTTAAGAATCTATAGCAAAGCAGTAGAAAAAAAAAGAATGAGAATCAGAAATAAAAGGGATGTAGGCATTGTTGTTTTGGACACACTTCTTTGAAGTCAAGTGTACCCTAAAGCAACATTAACAATGCCCTTTGATGTCCCCACAATCCAAATAAAGCACTTGATACATTTAGAACGACTGACCAAACCATTTTTTAAATGAAACCCAAAATGACCAAGGGGAGAAAGCTCCCAAAACTAAACTCAACTAAAAAAAAAAAGTCCTTTTCGTATTTATCCAAAACCTTAGAAGCAGACATTAAAGAAAGCTAATTCGTATACAAAAGATCATTTTCGTTCCAAAAGACATCAAAGAGTTTTCCAACTCAAAACCAATCACAAAGCTCTAAACATCAAAATCTACCCATAAAACCCCAAAATAGAACAATACATAAAACCCCCCTTATCGAAAAAGAAAATAAAACACCAAAAACTCTTTTGACACAAAACCAACCAAGTGCTTTTTATTTTATTTGGAGTGGGGTAGAAAACACAAGGCTTTCCAACAAGAAAGTTATAGAAAACCTCTCGTTGTAAAGCCTTCACGAGACTTAAATCATCCAACTCCTAAACTTAAGACAATTCGCAAAATATAATTCACAAAAATTCATCAAAAAGCTTCCAACCACAGAGTCATTCATAAAATCTGTTAATACAAAGCATTTTCTAAAACTTACCAAACCATGAAGACATTCACAAAACTTATTAAAACTTTCTATAAAGTCTCCAATAATAAAACAACTTGCAATGCTTTCTAACGTGAAATTACTCTTGAAATTCTTTCAATATAAAACAACTTATAACGTATTTTTTTTTAAGACAACTCATAAAACCTTAACAAAAAAAAAAAAAGACCATTTGCAAATTTTTTAGTCATGAAGCAAATCATGAATCTTCTCCAAATAACACAAATCATAAAGCTCTTCAATATAAAACAAATCATGCAATTTCTCAATATAAAACAAAACATAAAACTTCTCCAACATGAGACAGCACATGTATTTAATGTTAGAACCCAACATTTTCTACTAAAAAAAAAGGTAATGACAAGAGAGGAGTTTGATGCAATTTTGTTCTTCTTATGCTTAAAGAAAATATTTCAACATCATGAATAACGATATATAAAGATTCTTACATCATAGTACACAAAAGTCATCCCCTAAGAAGATTATATAAACTTGTGCTGATTCAAATCAAACTTACCACATTTCATCTCAAAAAGACTATAAGAAACTTCATATATTCCATACATAAAACTAGCATCAAATTTACTTGGGTTTTTCAAACGAATCATAAAACAATTTTCAACAAAATGGATGATGCATAAAACTTTCCTACAAGAAGACAATTCACAGGACTTTCCAACATGGAGCGTGCCACCTTGCCTTAGAATCATACACCTTTGGAAAAATTGAGACCAACATATAACATGAATGGAATTTTCAATGAACCCACTAAGCTTATTTCCAACACAAAATTTACAACCACAGTTAGCAAGAAGATGTGGAACCACCCTGATACTAACAAGAGAGAAAACAAACATGCCTCATCTTACGAATCATAATTTAATGGTTCAAGAACTTTGAGAAAGGAATAGCATTTGACAACATCATGTATCTTGCTTGTCATATCCAAATTCAACTAAAGAAATCAAGAACCATCACACTTCATGTCAGCCAACAAAATAACTGATGCACTTAATGTTGAAACCCAAAACTCATAGGAAAAGAGATTCAATGTCAAGCTATTTTCTCCAACCATTAAAACAGTATTTCAATAGTATGAGTAATACCGCATTGAGTTCACAAATCACATGAGGATTTCTTCCTTTTTTAACACATGTATGGGATATATAAACATTTGCTAACATAGACATAAATCTTTTCATTTATCACATGACTTAGAGTAGATATGAATTATTTCCAACTAGTTGCTCAACTCATCACACATAACCTTCAATGTTTCAAATATTTCCAAAAGCCTTTTAAGACAAAACAAGCCTTCATGCATATACATGACAGCTCTCTAACAAGCCTCCATAATGATACCAACGAAGGGAATATGAGCGGAATAGTAAAGATGCAAATGCTCCAAATTCTCCCACACATGCAAGCACTTTACATGTAATAGATTTTCAGACCTTTCTGAGCATTCAGCATACTACATAATTTTAACCATCTAAATATTTGTGAAACTAATGCATTGCAACAGGATTAATTCCATTTGTAATATATCTATTACAAGCTATATCATAGAATCTAATGTGAACTGACTTGTATGCATGTGACCCATGTAAATAGACATTCTTTCCATTTTAAAGAAACTCTTAAACTCACTAAAAGCATATGTGAAATGAAATATGAAAGTGTTAACTACCTATCACAAAAAGGGTCCTTAAAACATGTATATTTTCCTAGCAAACATTATCACAAATATTTTGATTGAGTACTTCAATAGAGAATCAACATGATTTTACATGACCTTCAATTATAACATAACGTGAATCAACACATTGGGACAATATCGACTTCACTTATAACATGATTATCACAAATTCTCATAGAACACATCACAAAGAATAAATAAGTTTATTAGGGGCAAGATGACTAGAGCTGTGATGCCATATACACCATAAAATTCTCATTCAGTTTTTTTTTTAATCTTAGCCAAAGCCAACTTGCACAAATACAACTTGTCTTCAATCCAACCATCCACAAAGCTCTAAAATAAAGTGAGGAGCAAGAGAAGCTACGGTGAAAAAGAGATTTCAGAGAAAACAATGTATGGTTTCTCCTTGATTTCCTTAATCCAAAACACAACAATAAAACCTCATCCAAATGGTTTAGACAAAAGCATATGTGTATATAAAACGAAGAACAAATCTCAATAGGATAATTTGGAAACTTAAACATTTTAGTGCAGATGACCATCAATAGCATTCAGCATAAAGAGTGAACGTATTCCTTAAGGACAAAGATATTAGAGGTGCCATGACATATATAACATAAAACCTCATTTGATGCATGAACAAAATTTGTCGCTAACCAAATCATACATAGAATTCTAAAGTAGCCCCATCATATATATATATATATATATATATATATATATATATATATATATATATATATATATATATATATATATATATATATATATATATATATATATATATATATATATATATATATATTAGAAGACTTCATCGGATGAGCGGCATGTAATATTCACAAGATTATTTAAAACGAATTAACACAAAAATTGTTATCCTTCGATCACATATTCTCTAAACATACGCTTAATTGAAAACATTGCCAAAGAATACGCTCAAATGTCACCAAGATTTATCACAAGCAAAATGTTAACCACATGAAGAACTTAGGAAACCACTTGGAGCGAATCACTATTGAAGCCAAAACCTCATAGCTCTTCCTTTATGACATTTCAAAAAAAACACTTGGTGTACAATGTTTGCAAAGTCACATAAAACAAGTTTAAATAAAAAAACATGATTTTAACATCTACTGGATTAAACCCAACTAACCAAACTCCACAAGATTATTCAAGATCTATGCAATAACCATCTCAACAATATGCATACATATAAAAGATAAAAAGAAACTCAATGACAATCTCACCTAGATTTTGTAAGGAACTTAAACAACATTGCTTCTTTCTTTGTGAAACTAGCATGAAAATGTGAGAATGAGAGGAAGGAGAAGAGAGGTAGGAATACCTATAGCTAGCAAAATTCGGTCGGGTCAACTAGGGTAGGTCACCAACTGAAGGGATTTGGCCTTGTCCAGGTTCGGACGGGTGCCAGGCGTCAGATATGACTGGAGTTCGCGAACACAGGAAAACGGGGGGAGGGGGGCTTCGGAGTCGGGTTCGGTCCTAGGAAGCAAAGCCAGGAGCAGGAGCAAGTGGTCTTCGGGCTCCTTCGGGCTTCTGCGAACCAGATGGAACGGACAGTAAGAGGGAGCGAAGGGCTTGGCGTCAGGCTACTTCCTGGGGTCCGCGAACGGGAGCGTGAGGGCTCTGATCTCCGAGAGCCTGGAGACTCACGCACTGGATCGAAAATGGGGAGGAAGTTCAGACGGAGCTTCGGGCTCGGCTGGAGTTCGCGAACGCCAGGGAGAGCGAGTGAAGGAGGGGCGACGGGTCTCTGTGATTCCCGAAAGAGAACGAGCTAGAGAGGGGGGTGCTCGGTCGGGGTCTTCAACACGGGAAAACAGGAAGACGATGAGGAGCTCAACCTCGTCTGGAGCTCGTGAACCCGAGAGAGAAGGGAGAGGTCGGGATTCGCCTAGGATCTCCGGAACCGAGAGGGATAGAGCGTCCGGGAGAAGGCCACCAGAGCTAGCCTTTCATCTAGGGCTTCTTCAAGCCAGAGAGAATGCGAGAAGCCAGTGCTTCGTGAGACCCCCGAGAGCGAGAGAGAGCGAATCGGGTTTCAAGCTACTGCGCAACGGTCGACTTTTGATTTGGAAAAATCGGAGCCGTCGAATTTGATTACCGGATTTAGGAATTGATTCAAATGAAAGAAAAAGTGGATTGGAATTTATTTAAATCAAAGCGAGCTGGTTAGACTCAGATTCGGGCTAGGACCGGTCTCAATTACAGGTCAAAATCTAGATCAATTTGGGCTCGAGACGGTTCGACCTAGTCATGTCGATGAAATTCGACGAGGTCTAACTAAGCCGATCGAGGGTGCTCGAGCGAAAAACGAGGTCAACAAACGGACCCCCAACATATACGGAGAACAACAAGTGAACCGTGTATGTTGGCGTTGACCTCCCTATCTATAGGAAAATGCAACTCTAGGGTCAAGTAACAAAATTAGATCAACAATGAGAGTGAATCAAAGAAAGCAGCTCAACTTATCCGCCCAACCAAAGTGGTCAAATGAGGGAAAGAAGAACTTATGCCCACATGAGTAGAATTGAAACAAATTCATAAAGAGTCCAAAGGAAATTCAACGATCATCTACAACAAATATCTAAGATGACGTGAAGAGAATGGAATTCCACAATCATATGAAAATCGTATCAAATGGCAAAGTGATAATCATAGAAAAACAATAGTAATCAAAAGTAAGGAAATCATCTATCTGCCTGACCACATCGCAACAGCAGAATAGAGAAAAGAAAGGAGGTCCCATATCCACCTGACCATATTCGTAACAGCGAACGGGGACAACTCCGGGTTTGCTTGACCATGTTCGAAACAGCAAAACAAGAAGTAAAGAAAGAGAGGGAGTTCTACATTCGCCTGACCATATTCGCAACAGCGAATGAGAACAGCTCAATATCCACCTGACCATATTCGCAACAACGAATAAAGAGCTTCCCAAAAGGTCTAATGCCCACCTGACTAAAATCGCAACAGTGGAACAAAAGAGAGAAGTCCAACATTCACCTGACCAGATCGCAACAGTGAATGAGGACGACCCGATGTCTGCCTGACCAGATCGCAACAGCGAGACAAAGGGAGAAAGAGAAAGGGAGTTCAGCATTCGCCTGACCAGATCGCAACAGTGAATGAGAACAGCTCAATATTCATCTGACCATATTCGCAATAACGAATAAAGAGCTTTCCAAAATGTCTAATGTCTGCCTGACCAGATCGCAATAGCAGAACAAAAGACAAAATCCAACATTCACCTGACCAGATCGCAACAGTGAATGAGGATGACTCAATGTCTGCCTGACCTTATTCGAAACGGCGAAACAAAGAATCAGAAGAAAACTCAATAACCCCCAAACAGGAAATAAAATAGGGGGAATGAAGAGGTGGTGAAGTATGCCTCCCAGGGACTCTGTCGGGCACCCAACCAGAAAGGGGAGTCAACATTCGCCTGACCAGATCACAACAGCGAATGAGAATGGCTCAAAATCTGCCTGACCATATTCGCAACAGTGAATAATGAGCCCTCCCAAAATTCTAATGTCCACCTGACCAAAATCGCAACGGTGGGACAAAAGAAGTAAGTCCAACATTCACCTGACCATATTCGCAACAGTGAATGAGGATAACCCAATGTTCGCCTAACCAGATCGCAACAGCGAGACAAAGGGTGAAAAGAGCAAGGGAGTTCAGCATCCGCCTGACCATATTCGCAACGGCGAATGAGAACAGCTCAATATTCATCTGACCATATTCGCAACAACGAATAAAGAGCTTCCCAAAAGGTCTAATGTCTGCCTGACCAGATCGCAACAGCAGGACAAAAGACAAAATTCAACATTCACCTGACCAGATCGCAACAGTGAATGAGGATGACTCAATGTCTGCCTGACCATATTCGAAATGGGGAAACAAAGAGTAGAAATCACCTCTACAACCACCCAACGCACAAGTACGTGGTGCTGTGAGGGAAAAAAAAATAAGTAATCCATAATCTAAGAAAATCTCAAACTTATATTTCAATTACCACATGGTAGAGGACAAATCGTCGTGACCATGAGTAATCAAAACATAAGTAGGACTTCTTAGGTAAAATTGAAATCATGCAACTTGAAACAATCGACTGATGCATATCTCTCTACAAAGAGGAACATACAAACAGTTGAGTGGAAAGGATAATCTCATATTAAGGAAAGATCAATGGGAGTGGCGAGGGGACACACTTGCCACTAAAAAATAACAACCATATCAAGGATCAATGATTACTAAAAGCACACTCAACTACCACCTGGCGCAGCTGCCGAGGTGATAAGGAGAGGACAAGAAACACTCTACTATCACCCAGCGCATCTGCCGAGGTGATAAGGAGAGGATAAGAAACACTCTACTACCACCCAGGGCGTCGACCGGGGCGATAAGAAGAGGACAGGTACACTCTACTATCACTGGCGTGTATGCCAAAGTGATAGGAAGAGGAAAAGTACACTCTACTATCGTCCGGCGCATCTGCCGTGGCGATAGGAAAGGGAAAGAAGCTCAACAACCACCCAACGCTCATGTGCGTGGTGCTGTGAGAAAGACAAAGCAACAAGTAATTCATTATCTAAGAAATATCAAGCTCATATTTTAGTTACCACATGGTAGAGGACAAATCGTCGTGGCCATGAGTAATTAAAATACAAGTAAAATTCCTTAGATAAAATGGAATCATATACAACATGAAATGACCGACTGACGTATATCTCTCTAAACAAGGAGGAATATACAAACAGCCGAATAGAAATAATAGTCTAATGCTAAAGAAGGTATAATAGAAGTGGCGAAGGGACACACTTGCCACTAAGAATTATAATCATGTCAAAGCCAATGATTACAAAAGAAATCACAGTGGTAAAGCACCCATACTAATTGATGGGACCCTGTGAGAAGTGCAAGCAACATCTACACATCCAAAAAGACCACCCTTGTAGCTAAGAGTAAGCTCTCAATGGGAAATTATGTTGCTAAAGGAGGTAGGGGATTGACTTTTTACTAGAAGATCAAAATCCACTGAGAAAGGATGTTAACATCTTAAAGCAAGATGTACCACATCATGGGTGGGGAAAAATTGCCCCCTCTAAAGGAAAAGTTATAGTAAGAGAATTGAATATCATGTCATCTCCTAAGCAATCATAAAGAAGCCTTGAGGGAGATAATTTCGGAGGGACTTTGGGCTCTTGGAGTATAGAACCGGGTTCCTCTTGTGACAAGGGCAACCGATTCTACTCAATTAGAAGTTTTCCTCTCTTTTAAAATCATTTTTTTTTTCACATTATGTTCATAGATATAGATCAAGTATACTGAAACATAAAGAGAGGAAAATTATTGACTTTGATAACCCAGGCCATACTCGCCACATGAGTGAAACTGGGGAACACTAATATTATAACAAGATTTGTAGGTGAATGAAATTTATTTTATGATCGTGGGTCAACATAATCTCACCTAACTGATATAGGTCAAGGATGGACCCAGTATCATATTCCACAGGAGTTTGAGTTAATAGTTTTGATATCCCAGACCACACTTGAAGGTGACAAGTGAAACTGGGGAAAGTCAACCCTTAAAGGGGGCTGAAGAGGAAGATTTCTTGCAACAATATCAAAGTGATTGATGGGCATGAGTGCAAGTAAAAACACTCCTACGGCATATTTACATACAACTACTAAGGACAATCTCATATTTTGTACGAAGAATATCACGTGGTAGAGGACAAATCGTCGTGGCCACGGACTGCCTAAAAATAGAAGAGATCCTTTGGAGTTATATTTATACAGAAGGATATGTACAAGTGACAAGGGAAGAACAACTATCATATCATGATCGATAAGAGAAGAAAACTTATATAGGGACATTGGATCAACATAACCACACCTGACTAACACAGGTAGGCATGGACTCAATATCCCCTATGGAAAATAGATTTGAATTAGGAACATTTGATCAACATAACCACACCTGACTAACACAGGTTGGTATGGACCCAGTATCACCTCTTACAAGAAAGTTTGAATTATTGGTTTTGGTATCCCATACCACGCTTAGGTGACAAGCGAAACTGGATAAAGTCAACCCTCAAAGGGGACTGAAAAAGAAATTTCATGCCACAACACCGGAGCGATTGGTGGGCATGAGTGCAAGTACAAACATCCCTACGGCGTATTTATATACAACTACAAAGGATAATCTCATACTTTGTACGACGAACATCACGTGGTAGAGGATAAATCGTCGTAGCCACGGACTGCCGAAAAGTAGAAGAGATCCTTTAGTGTTATATCTATATATAGGGATATGTACAAGTGACAAGGGAAGAACCATTGTATCACAACTGATAGGACAAGGAAGCTTATATAGGGATAATGGATCAACATTACCACACCTAACTAACACAGGTGGGCATGGACCCAATATCACCTATAGAAAGTGGGTTGGGATTAGGGATATTGGATCAACCACACCACACCTAATTAACCTAGGTGGATATGGACCCAGTATCACCTCTGAAAAATAGATTTAAAATAGGGACATTGGATCAACATCACCACACCTAACTAACACAGGTGGGTATGGACCTAGTATCACCTAAAGAAAGTATATTTGAATTAGGGATATTGAATCAACATAACCACGTCTGATTAACTTAGGAGGGTATGGACCCAGTATCACCTCTTAAAAGGGAGTTTAAATTATTGGTTTTGGTATTCCAGACCACGCTTGGAGTGACAAGCGAAACTGGGTAGAACAACCCCTTACAACAAAGGGGTGGACAAATCAAAAGGTTTTATGTGCTAGCACCAACATAATTGGCGTGCACAAATATAAGGATAAATATCCTTACGACATATTAGCGTATCCCCTTTAAGGATAGCCTTATACTCTTTTAAGCGAACATCATGTGGTAGAGGACAAATCGTCGTGGCCACACAGACTGCCCGAAAAGTAAAAAGGATCCTTTCAAGGAATACGAATACAAATGAATATTTATAGGAGGTAGGAGGGTTCACTAGTCTGTAGCGAACAACCAACACAAGTGGAAGAAGTGTCATAAGATTTTTGATAGGAACCCTCGACTCTAAATCCACACATCTGACGGGGAATAGGTTGCTTGCTAGTAGTCTGACGTCGGAAGTCTCCTTCCTCGTCTGAGCTACTATCAACAACTAATCCACCCTTAGGTATCAAGTACCTACGAAAGGTAGGAGAGTGCCGGGGTCTGCTCGGCGATCTCGGGGTGATAGAGCTGAGCAAACTCAGAAACCCGACATGAAGAAGAGAATTTGATAAGGTACCGAATAGCCTAAAAGGCCGGAAGAAAAGGGACCAAAGTTAAGGAAAACCTTAACTAAGAAGGGAACCTAACTAAGAAAAGGACCCTATCTAAGAGAAGGACGAACCTAATCTAAGGAGCACTAAACCCGGAGTGCACACAATAGAAGGTAATTTAACATCCGAAGATGGAGAGAGAAACCTGTCCCACCGTGGTCGCCAGAAATCTGTGGGTCTCCGAAAGGATTCCGCTCGTGTCGGTCGAATGCAAAGGGTACGATCACACTATCCCGTAGGACAAAATGGTCGTAGGCCTTTACACCCGTCACAAGCAGGCCGATGGAAGAGCAGATGGAGTTATAGATACGATTAGCCATGGAGAATAGCGGCTTTCACCTACCAACCTCGATGGATAATAATATATATAACCCTAAATTCACGAGATTTCCCCTATTCGATACGTCAGCATCGAATAGGGTTTATTTGATTGTGGGGATCGGTTTCCTACGGGCGCAAGCCCGCGTAGTTAATTACATCCTAAGCCTTGACTTAGGAAAACTCTTGATTAAGGATGTTAGATTATCTTCTCAAAATGGGTTTAGTGCAAGGGCAAATTCTAGGCTTTCCTAATCAAAGGGAATGTCCCAATTTGGTTCAATAAAATCATGCGTGGTTCAGTCAACATCCGGCCGGCTAGGAGAAGAGAAAAAAACTGGAGAAAAAGAGAGAAGACACTGCACTCAAACATGCACGAGAGAAAGGAAGGAGGTGACGTCATCTGTGTGACACGGATGTGTAAGATTTATAGTCTCCGAAAGAATGGAGAACTTACCCACCATTAAGGTGTATAGAAGTACACTCGTACTTCTCACCTTTAGACCCTAAATCTATAGGAGATGTAATATCGTACATACGATATCAACACCTACGACCTAGCTAATGCAATCTGGACTTATTCCTTACCTGAAAAAGGAAGCTAGCTAAAAATCCTAAGCACAATCAATCGTCATATATGTATGCAAGATGGAAAGGATCTATCCTAAGGAATCAAGGATTAATAGTTCGAAAGAGTTGAATCAGGGACTCTATAATATGCAAACGAACATATCTAGCATTGTTAATGATGCATGAAACAAATGCACGAGTAAGAAAGATCCTTAGGTCCACTAATGCAATGCATGTATGTAGGTAAAGTGCATTGTGAAGAAAAGTGTGTAAGAACATATGCATGACATCCAGAGTACAGAAAAAATAAATAAACACACCCTAAGGGTATCATTCAGGCAAGATACCCGCACAAAAAAATCATCATAGTCATGTCCACTTCGTGTGGGAAAACAACGGTGCCCAATGGCACGAGTAGGTGGCCTACTCTATAGGCCTAAATGACCCTAATGGTCTCTAGGGCTCACAGAAGGTGGGGTGTATCGTACCCAAAACCGAAAAAGGCCAAAATCCTAGCAGAAAAATAGCGATGCCCACTTCGTGTGGGAAAACAACGATGCCGACCGGCACAAATAGGTGGCCTACTCTACAGGCCTAAATGACCCTAATGGTCTCTAGAGCTCACAGAAAGGGGGCAAGCTTTGTCCTATAGGGCCAAAGCTTCGTCAGTGCACTAACCTACGGCCGGCTACCTAAACATGCTAGAATACCTATCAACAAAATGTGTGTGATGTGTAGCAGTCTCGATATATAATTACAAGAAATTTGATTTACAAGTTGCAGAGGTTATACCTGACTGTGACGCTGCCACTTAAAAGCTAAAAGCAAGCAAGTCCAGATTGTGGCGCGGCCACTTAAAAGTTCCAAAGCGAATGCTCCTGTTTAATTCCAGATCATCAAGCTCCGATGTACCTCGCAATATAAGATAAGAGAGAAATATATAAATGAGCGTAGATGCCGTTCAGAAAAGAAATGCATGTAAATAAAATAATATAACTGACAGGAAATTTAAAAATTGTATTTATAGAATATAGGCATGTAGTAAATACTGAACAACAAAAGAAAATATTAGCCTAACCTAGGGCTAAAGGTTGTGTCCTAACCAAACAAGTCTAGGTGTGTGTAACGGTGTGTAGTTTTGGATAGGTCCTATGTAGAATGATTTAGTTGAAATTGTTTGTATTTTGATTTGTTAAAAGGCCAAAAGAGAAATTTTAATTTAAGTTGAAATATTAGTAGTTTAGAATTAATTTTAGAGATTTTGTTTTAGGATTTGATTGATTATCACCTTTGTTTCACACCGAGGCCGTGAGGTTTATTTCACCCTCCTTGGGGCTAACTTAATAGCCTCGTAGGCCTGGGTTACCCAGTGGTAATCAACTTTGTTCAATTATTAGTTGGTTATAAATTAGAAAAGAAATGTAGATTAAGTGATTTATTATCAATTAAGGTTTGACTTAAGCCAGTTAAGAAATTAATTTTAAGTTTTAATACCCCATTGGATCCATTCGTGGCGTTGTGCCACCAGGCTCGAGAAACTAGGCCTCCTTAGGACACTTAGCCCCGCAGCCCGGAGTAGTCCATCCAATAAACTTCACTTCTGGAGCGGTTGTTATGTATTAAGGGGTTTGTTGATTGATTTTTAAAAGATTAACCTAAGGTTTGATCTTTAGAAATCTTTTATCCTAAGAAATTTTAGTTTATATTTAATCTCATAATTTTTGTCTACAGCTTTTAAATTTTAGATTGGTTAGGGGTTTATTATTAGATTAATTCAACTTGATTTAGATTTATGTCTTAGACTTGAAGTTTAATAATTATGAATGTTAATAATAACTTGATTAAGAATTAAGAATTTTTAACACATTTTAAGAGTTAGGTTATAAATGGTTGGTTAATTATTGATGGATTAAGGAAACTAGAACCTAGGAAGACGTGTCACTAAGTTTAATTTTGATGTCTCTACCCTACAGGGAGCATGCACCCTAAGTCTAAGTTATCTAAGACTCGGTCCTTAATTTTTATCCTTAGATGTCACTAGAGTTGTAGGGAATGAAAGGAGGTTTTGTTTTCTAACCCTTAGGACTTTCGTACATGCATCGCTAAACTTAAGAATCTATAGCAAAGCAGTAGAAAAATAAAGAATGAGAATCAGAAATAAAAGGGATGTAGGCATTGTTGTTTTGGACACACTTCTTTGAAGTCAAGTGTACCCTAAAGCAACATTAACAATGCCCTTTGATGTCCCCACAATCCAAATAAAGCACTTGATACATTTAGAACGACTGACCAAACCATTTTTTAAATGAAACCCAAAATGACCAAGGGGAGAAAGCTCCCAAAACTAAACTCAACTAAAAAAAAAAGTCCTTTTCGTATTTATCCAAAACCTTAGAAGCAGACATTAAAGAAAGCTAATTCGTATACAAAAGATCATTTTCGTTCCAAAAGACATCAAAGAGTTTTCCAACTCAAAACCAATCACAAAGCTCTAAACATCAAAATCTACCCATAAAACCCCCAAATAGAACAATACATAAAACCCCCCTTATCGAAAAAGAAAATAAAACACCAAAAACTCTTTTGACACAAAACCAACCAAGTGCTTTTTATTTTATTTGGAGTAGGGTAGAAAACACAAGGCTTTCCAACAAGAAAGTTATAGAAAACCTCTCATTGTAAAGCCTTCACGAGACTTAAATCATCCAACTCCTAAACTTAAGACAATTCGCAAAATATAATTCACAAAAATTCATCAAAAAGCTTCCAACCACAGAGTCATTCATAAAATCTGTTCATACAAAGCATTTTCTAAAACTTACCAAACCATGAAGACATTCAGAAAACTTATTAAAACTTTCTATAAAGTCTCCAATAATAAAACAACTTGCAATGCTTTCTAACGTGAAATTACTCTTGAAATTCTTTTAATATAAAACAACTTATAACGTATTTTTTTTAAGACAACTCATAAAACCTTAACAAAAAAAAAAGACCATTTGCAAATTTTTTAGTCATGAAGCAAAGCATGAATCTTCTCAAATAACACAAATCATAAAGCTCTTCAATATAAAACAAATCATGCAATTTCTCAATATAAAACAAAACATAAAACTTCTCCAACATGAGACAGCACATGTATTTAATGTTAGAACCCAACATTTTCTACTAAAAAAAAAGGTAATGACAAGAGAGGAGTTTGATGCAATTTGTTCTTCCTATGCTTAAAGAAAGTATTTCAACATCATGAATAACGATATATAAAGATTCTTACATCATAGTACACAAAAGTCATCCCCTAAGAAGATTATATAAACTTGTGCTGATTCAAATCAAACTTACCACATTTCATCTCAAAAAGACTATAAGAAACTTCATATATTCCATACATAAAACTAGCATCAAATTTACTTGGGTTTTTCAAACGAATCATAAAACAATTTTCAACAAAATGGATGATGCATAAAACTTTCCTACAAGAAGACAATTCACAGGACTTTCCAACATGGAGCGTGCCACCTTGCATTAGAATCATACACCTTTGGAAAAATTGAGACCAACATATAACATGAATGGAATTTTCAATGAACCCACTAAGCTTATTTCCAACACAAAATTTACAACCACAGTTAGCAAGAAGATGTGGAACCACCCTGATACTAACAAGAGAGAAAACAAACATGCCTCATCTTATGAATCATAATTTAATGGTTCAAGAACTTTGAGAAAGGAATAGCATTTGACAACATCATGTATCTTGCTTGTCATATCCAAATTCAACTAAAGAAATCAAGAACCATCACACTTCATGTCAGCCAACAAAATAACTGATGCACTTAATGTTGAAACCCAAAACTCATAGGAAAAGAGATTCAATGTCAAGCTATTTTCTCCAACCATTAAAACAGTATTTCAATAGTATGAGTAATACCGCATTGAGTTCACAAATCACATGAGGATTTCTTCCTTTTTTAACACATGTATGGGATATATAAACATTTGCTAACATAGACATAAATCTTTTCATTTATCACATGACTTAGAGTAGATATGAATTATTTCCAACTAGTTGCTCAACTCATCACACATAACCTTCAATGTTTCAAATATTTCCAAAAGCCTTTTAAGACAAAACAAGCCTTCATGCATATACATGACAGCTCTCTAACAAGCCTCCATAATGATACCAACGAAGGGAATATGAGCGGAATAGTAAAGATGCAAATGCTCCAAATTCTCCCACACATGCAAGCACTTTACATGTAATAGATTTTCAGACCTTTCTGAGCATTCAGCATACTACATAATTTTAACCATCTAAATATTTGTGAAACTAATGCATTGCAACAGGATTAATTCCATTTGTAATATATCTATTACAAGCTATATCATAGAATCTAATGTGAACTGACTTGTATGCATGTGACCCATGTAAATAGACATTCTTTCCATTTTAAAGAAACTCTTAAACTCACTAAAAGCATATGTGAAATGAAATATGAAAGTGTTAACTACCTATCACAAAAAGGGTCCTTAAAACATGTATATTTTCCTAGCAAACATTATCACAAATATTTTGATTGAGTACTTCAATAGAGAATCAACATGATTTTACATGACCTTCAATTATAACATAACGTGAATCAACACATTGGGACAATATCGACTTCACTTATAACATGATTATCACAAATTCTCATAGAACACATCACAAAGAATAAATAAGTTTATTAGGGGCAAGATGACTAGAGCTGTGATGCCATATACACCATAAAATTCTCATTCAGTTTTTTTTTTTAATCTTAGCCAAAGCCAACTTGCACAAATACAACTTGTCTTCAATCCAACCATCCACAAAGCTCTAAAATAAAGTGAGGAGCAAGAGAAGCTACGGTGAAAAAGAGATTTCAGAGAAAACAATGTATGGTTTCTCCTTGATTTCCTCAATCCAAAACACAACAATAAAACCTCATCAAAATGGTTTAGACAAAAGCATATGTGTATATAAAACGAAGAACAAATCTCAATAGGATAATTTGGAAACTTAAACATTTTAGTGCAGATGACCATCAATAGCATTCAGCATAAAGAGTGAACGTATTCCTTAAGGACAAAGATATTAGAGGTGCCATGACATATATAACATAAAACCTCATTTGATGCATGAACAAAATTTGTCGCTAACCAAATCATACATAGAATTCTAAAGTAGCCCCATCATATATATATATATATATATATATATATATATATATATATATATATATATATATATATATATATATATATATATATATATATATATATATATATATATATATATATATATATATATATATATATATATATATATATATATATATATATATATATATTAGAAGACTTCATCGGATGAGCGGCATGTAATATTCACAAGATTATTTAAAACGAATTAACACAAAAATTGTTATCCTTCGATCACATATTCTCTAAACATACGCTTAATTGAAAACATTGCCAAAGAATACGCTCAAATGTCACCAAGATTTATCACAAGCAAAATGTTAACCACATGAAGAACTTAGGAAACCACTTGGAGCGAATCACTATTGAAGCCAAAACCTCATAGCTCTTCCTTTATGACATTTCAAAAAAAACACTTGGTGTACAATGTTTGCAAAGTCACATAAAACAAGTTTAAATAAAAAAACATGATTTTAACATCTACTGGATTAAACCCAACTAACCAAACTCTACAAGATTATTCAAGATCTATGCAATAACCATCTCAACAATATGCATACATATAAAAGATAAAAAGAAACTCAATGACAATCTCACCTAGATTTTGTAAGGAACTTAAACAACATTGCTTCTTTCTTTGTGAAACTAGCATGAAAATGTGAGAATGAGAGGAAGGAGAAGAGAGGTAGGAATACCTACAGCTAGCAAAATCTGGTCGGGTCAACTAGGGTAGGCCACGAACTGAAGGGATTTGGCCTTATCCAGGTTCGGACGGGTGCCAGGCGTCAGCTTTGACTGGAGTTTGCGAACACAGGAAAACGGGGGGAGGGGAGCTTCGGAGTCGGGTTCGGTCCTAGGAAGCAAAGCCAGGAGCAGGAGCAAGTGGTCTTTGGGCTCCTTCGGGCTTCTGCGAACCAGATGGAACGGACAGTAAGAGGGAGCGAAGGGCTTGGCGTCAGGCTACTTCCTGGGGTCCGCGAACGGGAGCGTGAGGGCTCTGATCTCCGAGAGCCTGGAGACTCACGCACTGGATCGAAAATGGGGAGGAAGTTCGGACGAAGCTTCGGGCTCGGCTGGAGTTCGCGAACGCCAGGGAGAGCGAGTGAGGGAGGGGCGACGGGTCTCTGTGATTCCCGAAAGAGAACGAGCTAGAGAGGGGGGTGCTCGGTCGGGGTCTTCAACACGGGAAAACAGGAAGACGATGAGGAGCTCGGCCTCGTCTGGAGCTCGTGAACCCGAGAGAGAAGGGAGAGGTCGGGATTCGCCTAGGATCTCCGGAACCGAGAGGGATAGAGCGTCCGGGAGAAGGCCACCAGAGCTAGCCTTTCATCTAGGGCTTCTTCAAGCCAGAGAGAATGCGAGAAGCCAGTGCTTCGTGAGACCCCCGAGAGCGAGAGAGAGCGAATCGGGTTTCAAGCTACTGTGCAACGGTCGACTTTTGATTTGGAAAAATCGGAGCCGTCGAATTTGATTACCGGATTTAGGAATTGATTCAAATGAAAGCAAAAGTGGATTGGAATTTATTTAAATCAAAGCGAGCTGGTTAGACTCAGATTCGGGCTAGGACCGGTCTCAATTACAGGTCAAAATCTAGATCAATTTGGGCTCGAGACGGTTTGACCTAGTCATGCCGATGAAATTCGACGAGGTCTAACTAAGCCGATCGAAGGTGCTCGAGCGAAAAACGAGGTCAACAACAGTTCCTACTGGTCCAAAAAGATCCATATGTAGAATTTCTAAAGGTTTACTGGTTCTAAGATCCTTATTGGACTTAAAAGAGGATCTCACTTATTTTTCTAATTGACATGCATCACATAGATGGTCCTTAGTAAAGTCTAGTTTAGGTATACCTCTCACCAAATTCTCCTAAGATTTTTCATACTAGAATGACAAAGTCTCCTATGCCAAAGCCATGATTCATCAGAAACAGTTTTCAAACAAAAAATAGTAGGAGATTGAATACAATTTAAATCTAGCATGTAGAAATTGTTTACCATTTTTCCATTTAAAATAATTTCCCATTTAGGCTTATTATGCAGCTAGTAGGTAAAAATTTTACATTGTAACCCTTATCACATGGCTGACTTATGCTTAACAGATTATGTTTTAAGCCTTCAACTAATAACACATTGTCTATAAAAAAGTTTTTCAAATTTTCAATCATACCTGATCCAACCACTTTCTTTGTGGTATTATTTCCAAGTGTAACCTTGCCTCCATTCCTGGCTTCCAGCGTTATGAATTGAGTAGTATCTCCAGTCATATGCTTTGAACATCCGCTGTTCAGGTACCATATACTCTCACAAGGTCTTGTGTGAGAGTACTCCTGCAAAATTCTCAAATGTTAGACCTGGGAACCCAAACAAGTTTGGGTTCACCTTTATGAAATTTATAATCAGATGCATGTATGATATATCTAGGTTTATGCATCTTAGTTCTCCACACCAAATTAGTTTTCATCTTTAAAGTGCAGGTGTGAGATATATGTCCCAAAAATCCATAATTATTACATTTAGCATTAGGAAAAATATTCCTATGTTTTCTTTCATATGATTGTCTTCTAAGGGATTTCATGAATTTAGGATAATATTTAGGATTTGCAAAATCTTCAAGTTTAGGGGGGTTCCTATTATCCTCGAGAGCTCTTATTATGAGTTTGTAAAATGAATTCATATCTTCCAAGATTCGATTGGTATAATTGATTTTATATGTCTTGCTCTCAGATTCATCCTTAAAATTCTTAAATTCTTTTTCAAGTTCAGCATAGGATGATTTTAAATTCTCAAAATTTTTATTCAAGTCATCATATTCATCAAGTAGTTTCATGTGGTTGTTATCTATTAAAGCATGATCTTTCCTAAGGATTTCGTGTTCCTTATTAAGCTCTTCCAATTCTAAACCTAAACTAGCATGCTTCTTTTTCATTTTCCTATATGCATCATGCATGTGTTCAGAAACTTCAAACAATTCATCATAGGTAAAATCACATACCTCTTATTGATCTGATTGTTCAACATTATCTGCCATCAAGCAAAGGTTGGTGACTTCTTCTTCTTTTTCAGTCTCAGATGAGTCTGAAGCTGAGTCCGTCCAGAAAGCTCTTTGAAACTTCTTCTTGCCCTTCTTTACCATTGGTTTCTCCTCTACCTTCTCCTTGTTAGGAGTGGCTTTGAGTTTTGGACAATCAGTCTTTATATGACCTAGTTTTCTGCATTCATAACAAATCACTTTGCTAGCGTCTCTTCTGCTTTCTCTTTAAAAAGCTTCTGAATTGTCTAGTCATCAATGCAATATCATCTTCATCCTCAGGTTGTGAGTGTTTACTTTCTGACTCTTCCACATTTAGTGCAATATTCTTATCCTTTCGTGGTTCACCTACATCAATCTTTCTTTGACTTACTCCTTGCTCATAAGCAATGAGTGAACCAAGAAGATTGTCAATGAAATAAATGTTCAGATCTTTAGACTCTATAATTGCAGTAATTTTAGCATCATAAGCAGTAGGTAAACAACGAAGAATCTTATTAACCATTTCAGCATTAGTTAATTCCCTACCAAGTGCATGCAAAGAAGTGACAATTTGAGTGAATCTTGTGTACACGTTTGAATTAGATTCATTAGGTTTCATGCGAAATAATTCATAGTCATGTAACAAGATATTGAGTCTTGATTGCTTAACCTCATTTGTCATTTCAAAAGTTATACAAAGTCTATCCCATATGTCCTTTCCGCTTTTTCAAGTGGAAACTCGCATGTAGTCTTCAGATTTTAAAGCACAAAAGAAATTATTTAAACATTTGGCATTTAATTGTGCTAAGTCACGTTCTTCAATAGTCCAATCTGCATAAGGTGTTTCTATCCTAACTCCATCAATTAATCTAGTTGGTTTTGAGTAACCTTCCTGGACTAGCATCCACATGCGATAATCAAGTGACTGTAAGAAAATAGACATGCGTGTTTTCCAAAAATCAAAAGGAATATTGTCAAACAGTGGAGGTCTAGTGATATAGTAACCCTCAGGTGTGTTTCGGTTTCCAAATGTAGCCATCTACGTTAATCAAAAAGTAGTTCAAACTTATGATTTTGAAACGATGCTCTGATACCACTTTTTGAATCTAGTAATTAGGTTGTTAAGCCTAAGTTAATGTCCCAAGGCTACCAAGAGGGGGGGGGGGTGAATTGGTAGTTTAAAAATTTTAAACCCTCTTTGAAGATTAAGTTGAACCGAAATGAAAATTTTTCTTTTAAAGTTTTTCTAGAAAATATTTTTCAACCACAGAGTTGTTAAAAATTAAAATAAAATACATAAATAAAAAAACTGTAAATGACACCAGATTTATAGTGGTTCGGTCTATAACCAGACCTACATCCACTCCTCAGAGGCACCCTCTGAGTATTGCAATAAAACTAATAGTGACTCTCCTTTTGCACCCACAACAAGGCGGAGAAGCCTTTACAACACACTCTTTTTACCACTACCCAGTGCGGCAGAGAATCGTCGTCCTTTTCACAATCCCCAGTGTTGGTAGAGAACCATCCGTCCTTTTACACAATCCCCAGTGTTGGCAGAGAACTGTCTGTCCTTTCACACTCTCCTAGTGTGGGCAGAGAACCCTTCGGCTGTTCACACTCTCCAAGTGTAGGCAGAGAACCCTTCGGCTGTTCACACTCTCCAAGTGTAGGCAGAGAACCCTTCGGCTGTTCACACTCTCCAAGTGTGGGCAGAGAACCGGATCTCCTTGACTGATCTTCTCACAAGAATCTAGAAGGAAGAAGGAAAAGAGTGAAGTAATTCAAATTCACAAGTAGAGACTCTTACCTTTGAAATCCAAGTGAAGCCTTCTCGCTCCAGTGGTAGGAATCCTCCCTTGAATGCTCTCTTCCACTCTCTCCTTGGCTATTCTCTCAAGAAGCATGAATATCAAATGACAAAAAGATTGGGTGGCAGTCTAATATGGACTATTTATATAAAAAACAAGAAAAACCACCCAAAAACTGCAAGTTTTCAATTCTGTACGCAGTGGATCGTCCTGTACGATCGTGGATCGTCCTGGACGATTTTACTTAAACGATCTGAAACGACCCTATTTGAATATGTGTATGAAATGTCTTCGTACAGCAGATCGTCCTGGACGAATTAGGTTCGTCCAGTACGAACGGTTATTTCAAGGTCAGTTCTAGAAACTGCTGAAAATTGTTCTAAGTCGGTTAATCGTTTGGACGAGAATATGTTTGTCTGGACGAAATTTTTACAGAGAACCGATCTTCCTGGATGATTCTTGACTTTGTCTGGATGAAAATTTTCCAGAGGACCAATCACCACGGACGATAATTTATTTTTGTCTGGACAAAAATTTTTCAGAGACCCGATCGTCCTGGACAATTTTTAATTTTGTCTGGACGAAATTTTTCCAGAGGACCAGTCGCCATGGACGATGATAAAATTCGTCTGGACAAAATTTTTACAGTAAACCAATCATCCCGGACGATGATTAATTTCGTCCTGGATGAATAGGACTTAAAAATTTTTTTGAGCAAGTTCCTATTCGTTCCATGTGCTCTATAGGAGATAACTGTCTGATCGTCCCGTACGATCGGATATCTTCCCGTACGATCAGTATAAAATTTTTATGATCTCCTTGAGTGTGTGTGTATGATTTTATTCACTCAATTACAATCACTCACTTTCAAATTTAATTAAAAGAAAAATGCAAGTTTCAAATTAACAAAGTATCTCATGTTGAATTTGATTTGAAGTTTTCGTAGTCTGGAGTCTGATTTTCCTGAAATGTTAGTACACACAAGAGCAAATACAAATATTCTAAAATTGTTAGGAGATAACTACACATTTGAACAATAATGTTTGGAATCATCAAAACTACATAAGTTGCAAAAATGTAAAGCATTCAAATAGCAACTATTCTAACACATAGCTCATAGGAGAATTATTTTACTCAATATAAGTTCCACTATTCTCCCCCTAGATGGATTGATTTGTTCAATATGGGCTCCTTGTCCTTCTCATTATCATTATAGTAGTCAGTGGCTTCTTTATTTATATTCAGAACATAAATAACATTCATTTATTCTCAATTTTAATCCTCAACCTTTACCATAAGCCCTTTCGTGAGAACTTTTATTCGGTCCAGTGAACGTACGCTCCTCTACGTTCATCCACCAATGTTTTAGCGCCACTTAACATGAAGAAAAGATGCCGACCCGAGCCGCTATTTTTTGGGTTCTTGCACGTGCATTTTTTAAATCCTTGACGAGCCGAACAACATCCCATCACCTTTTGGATATATTTCAAATACCTAGCAATACCGAGCAAATACCGAGTTGTACCTAGTTTTTTCTAGCAATACCGAGCAAATACCTAGCAATACCGAGCAAATCCCTAGCAATACCGAGTAAATCCTTAGCAAATACTGAGTTGTACCGAGTTGTACCGAGTTTTTTCTAGCAATACCGAGAAAATACCTAGCAATACCAAGCAAATCTCTAGCAATACCGAGCAAATCCTGGTATTGGTCTTCACATAGCGGTATTTCTCATTTTTGCAAAGCAATACCTAACAAATACTGAGCAAATACCGAACAATACCGAGAAAATATCGAACATAGCATTCTCGGGTTCCGCTACAGGTCAAGTCGTCGGGCCGCGCGGTAAAGAGTAAGAGCACGTGGCGACATGTTATTGGCGGCCGAACGTAGCTCTACGTCAGGTCAGAGGACGTAATAATTGTTCCTTTCGTGAATCGAATTCATGCTTTCAAAGTGAACATAATAACCATATAAATCAAAACCTCTTGCCCAATTAAATTAGCACTAAATTTGGAAATAGATCTTTTATTTCCAGTATTAAATGAAAGCTCTGCTAAATTTCCTTCTCTTTTGAGCTTGATGAGAGATGAGAATTTAATTAAAATTCAGAAATTATTTCATCATGAATTTTTTTAATGCTCATCAATTCATGCAAATGGCTTGTCGGGACTTGTCATTGTACATATATGTGGCATATACATAACGCCCAATAAAAACTATTGATCCATATAAGTGACTCTATAATAGATTTGTTTAGCAAGAAAAGACTCCACAATTTTAAGTACTTTGGAACATTTTAAACTATCACATTTGCATGAATTAGATACTCATACATTGCCATCTTCAAGGAAATGAAGAGTGGAAGGAGGCTTGTTTATCACCATTCATCTATAGTGAAATATGTGTTCCTTTAGAAGATATTCTATGAAAATAATTTTGATGCTAAAAATGTGGAGATAAATTTTCTCTTGATGGAGAATATATATATATATATATATATATTTATTTATTTATTTATTTAGCTTTTAAATTTAAATTTAAGAATTCTCCAAATTTATTCCAAAACATGCTCAAGAATTCTCCAAAAAATTTTTATTCAATTTTTTCTTTCAGTCAAAATTTTGGCAGCATCCTGGGGTCTCCCCGGCGTAAGAGGAAATTTCAGGAGTCTGGGCCTCCCACCATGATAGAGAAAAGTTTTCATGGCAGGTGTCGGATGACATAGCGGCAAAAAATCTTCATTCCCACCGCACTAGAGAAAGGCGTGTATGGGTCTTCGGGCATTATTTGAAATGCACAATTTTATATTTGTCCCCGCCACGCTAGAGAAAAGCATGTACATGGTCTACCCGCCTCCTCGTAGGCGTCGCACAGGGTTCTCTTCCCACCATGCTAGAGAAAAGTGTGTATAGATGGTTTTCTGGCTCGCCACAAACATCAAAAATTGGGTTTGAGATTATAGAGTTTGGTGAATGGTATACCTTGAAGAACAAGCAAGGCGACAAAGATGGTAGAAATTTGTGATGAGGCTGAAGATTTTTATTAATTTATTTTCTGACTTTTTTTAATTTTGGTTTTTATTTTTTTATTTTATTTTTTAATATATTGTTAAATATATAAATAGAGAGAGAAAGGTTAAGAGCGTTTATTGTATGGTGTTGAGAATTAAGATGTGTTTTTTATGTGAACGGAGAAGTGGTGAGGTTGGTATTGAATATAGGAGATGGAAAAACAAGTGTTATAGGAGGAGTTTGGTTGAGTTGGAGTTAGAGGAGTTATATATATGAAGATCTAATGGATCGTGCTTATCGATTGACGAGGAAGGTGGTCATTTGGTGACAAAGGAAGCTTAGAGAGCAGCAGATCACCGGCGATGGAAGCAAGGAGGCCGGCTGGGCTCGCCGGCGGCCAAGATGGATAAGGGGATGGAAATGGAGGTCGATTTTGATTGAAGTCAAAGCAAGGAGGGGTTTGGGCTTGCGGTTGGCTTGCGAATTGGAGAGAATGAGAGAGTGGCGAGTAGGGGTTGATAAAACAAAAATAAAGAGAGAGGAGTTAGAAGCTCTTAAAAAAAATTTGAGGCTTCGGCTAGACGTTTGATGAGAGAACATAAGGAGGTCGGTAGAAGAATAAGAAACTTGATAGATAACTATCTCAATAGATATTCGTATATTTGTGCATGAATGTAATTAAAGAAGTTGCTGGTACAGAGAAGCGAAAGCGGGTAATTTAAAATGAATTGTATTAATCTGGTATATGACATTACAAGCGTATATGTGATGTATTTATACTATCATGTATAACTTTACATGTGGTTGATATTAATTCTCGAACATGTGGCTCTGGTTTGTTTGCTTAGCTATTCTCCTCTTCTTCTTCTCTGTTTCTTAATTGCGGCTGGATACGTTCTGAGCTCATTCTATCTTCTCTTCTCTGTATCTCTTCTTCTCTATTATTTTGTTCTTGTTATCTCCCCACAAGCTAATGGTTTCGGATGAACCTTTAGATTGTCTCGTAGAAGATGACAATGAGGTGTTGAGAGATGTTTTATAGAGATGTCTACTATCTGATCCTGTGTGCTAATATGTTGTAGTCAAATCATGTTTGATTGAATCTGATGTCTTATGAAATGATGATTGATCTCGATGTGCTTCATTCTTGTGTGAGACACTGGGTTATTTTCTAGAGCTATTGTTGATGTGTTGTCACAGAAGAGCTCAGTAGGTTGATGGTTCTATGTCTTGAAGTCCTGTAGTAGTTTTCATAGCCAAATTATGTCTGCTACTGCTCCTGCTGAGGCGCAATACTCTGCGTCTATTGAATATCTGGCTACGGTATATTGTTTCTTGGCACTCCATGAGATCGATGTGTGTCCAAGAAAAGAACAATATCCGGAAGTTGATTTTCTTGTGTCTGTGTCACTTGCCCAGTCTGTGTCTGAGTAAGATTGTATTTGTAGGGGGGCTCGGTGTGACTGGTATACCATAGTTCGAGGTGCCTTTGATGTACCTTAGTAACCTTTTGAGGAGATATGCAAGTATGGGTTGTGGATTATGCATATGTTGACATAGGAGGTTAACGTGATATGCTATGTCTGGTCTTGTTATAGTGAGGTATTGCAATGATCCTGTGAGTCTTTTATATGTGTATGGGTCTGTGAGAATTGGGTCGTGATGTATGTTTTGTGGCATTTTGGTACATGATGGGTTTGCCAAAGGTTTGTAGAATGCAAGGTTTGTTGTATGGAGTATGGATGTAGCGTATTGTTGTTGGGACAAAAATAATGAGTTTTTCATGAGAGATGATGTTAATGCCAAGAAAATTATTGGCATTTCCTAAATGCTTCATCGAAAAATACTTCTGCATATTCAATATGATGTTAGAGATTAGGGATGAGTCGTTACCTGTCACCAGTATGTCATCCACGTATGTTAATAAGTATACTTGAGATTCTTGCTGTGAGAGGGTGAGCAGTGATGTATCTGCCTTGCTCGATTTGAATCCCATTTGTTGTAAGAATGTGAATAGTGTCGTGAACCACTGCCTTGATGACTGTTTAAGTCCATAAATTGCCTTGTGAAATAAACATACATGCTCTGGGTGATCCTTGTCTTCATATCCTTTTGGTTGTTTCATGTATATAGTATCTGCTAACTTTTCGTGTAGAAAAGCATTAGCCATGTCTAGCTGGTGAACTTGCCATTTCTTATTAATTGTTATTGTGAGCAGTACTTGAATTGCTGGAAATTTAGCTACCGAGCTAAATGTCTCTAGATAATTGATCCCCTATTCCTGTTTTTGTCCTTGAGCCACCAGTCTCGCCTTATATCTGGCTATCGATATGTTTGAATGTAATTTTGTTTTGCATGTCCATCTACATAAAAGAATTGGGATGTTGGATGGAGGAGGAACTCATTTCCATGTTGCTTGTTTTTGTAGAGCAGAGAATTCTGAGTCCATAACATCTCTCCAGTGTTGATGTTTGGAAGCTTCTTGATATGTAACAGGATCGGTATATATCTCTTGCTAATTTTTATGTTGTTGGTGTAATAGGTTCAGTATTTTTTTGGGTTTAAGGGATCCAGTTTGAGGCGAGTTATCATGGGATGAGTAGGTTGTTGTTGCTGGGTTTCTGTGGCTGGGTAATTTGGTTGTATGGATGATGAGTTGTCTTGGGTTGGCTGGGTGTCTTGAATTTGGCTGAATGATGCTTCAGTGCATTTATGTTGAGTAGGTACCATGACGTTGGTAATAGGTATAGTTTTGTTGTATGTTGCAGTGGTGGAACTAGTGGTTGGTACGAGTAGATGAGGATTATCTGTGATGGGTTTCTGTAGTTTTTGTTTGTTTTGGGTTTGGGTAAAGGGAAAAGTGGTTTCATGAAAGGTAACATGCCTGGAGATGATGATATTGTTGTTGTTTGGGTTTAGACAGTTATAGCCCTTGTGAGATGCAGAGTAGCCCAGGAATATGCATGAAGTCGTTCGTGGTTCGAATTTGTGTATGTTTTGTGGTGGTGACCAAGGAAAACAAGCACAGCCAAAGGTTTTGATGAGTGTCTGGAAGTTTATTGTATAGGATTTGAAATGGTGAGGTGTTGTGAGTATTGTAAGAAAGGAGTCTATTGATTAAGTATGATGCAGTTAAGACTGCATCTGGCTAGTATGAGTATGGTATATTTGCCGTGTGAATCAATGATTTGGTAGTCTCCATAAGGTGTATGTGCTTTCTTTCAGCTATACCATTCTGTTCAGGCATATATGGGCAAGAGATTTGGTGGATAATGCCATGCTTTTTCAAATAAGCTTTCAATGTATTGTTGACATACTCTGTACCTCCACTGTGCGGAATTGTTTGAGTTTGTGCAATATTTGTTTTTCAATCATTATATGAAAATGAATGAATATTTATGGGACCTCAGATTTCTGTTTCATTGGAAAAATCCATATGAATCTAGAAAAATCATCTATGAGGATAAGGTAGTATCTAAAACCTTGATTAGACATAAACGGGGCATGACCCCATACATATGAATGAATTAGTTCTAATGGTGCATTAGAACTTGAAGTAGAGATGGGAAATGAAAGCTTATGGCCTTTAGCCTTTTTACATGTAATGCACAAATCATCAAATGCAGGTATATTGAGATGCTTATTTGTTTTTTAGATGGATTTCATGGTGCGAGTATTGGGGTGACCAAGTCTGTTATGCCACATAAGAGCAGCTTGGTCTTTATTGGTGGTATGAAAAGCAAATTAAGAAGTAGTTTTTGAAGTTGGCGGTATTGGATAAAGACCATTACGGCTTGGGCCTTGAAGCAGTATTTTGTTGGTATGGATATCCTTGACAGTGAAACCATAATCGTTGAAAGAAATGTTGAGATTGTTGTCTTTGGTTAGTTGGTAAATGTAGAGAAGATTGTATGATAGAGAGGGAATGTGAAGTAATTGGGTTAAGTGGAGCTTACTGTTGGGGGTAGGTAGTATTTCGGCTCCTGTATGAGCAATCAGAATTGAGCTGCTATCTCTAATATGTATGGTGTCTGATCCCTGATATGGAACTAGTTCACCGAGAGTTAAGTTGTTGATGTCATGTGTGAGATGGGAAGTAGCTCCTGAATCCAGATACCAATCTGGATTAGAATTGTCATTTGTTGCAGTGAGTGCAGTATTTGTCTTCTGTGGTGGTGGGATGTAATTGGCATTGAACCTATGCTAACATGTATTTGCTGAGTGTCCTTTCTTACTGCATATTTGATAAATAGCTATTTGTTGACTTTGTGGACGTGTATTCTGATTAGTGTTGTGTCCTCTTCCTCGTCTTCCTCTACCTCTATTGGAATAGAGTGCAGTATTTTGATCTAAAAAGGTTTGTTGTTTGGTTGCTTCATTATTCAGATTGATTTCTTCTATAATCAAGAATGCATACAGATCATCGAGGCTGATAGGATGCATCATTGTTCGGATCGTTCTTTTGAAAGACTGGTATGCTGGAGGTAAACTGTTCATTGTATATATGATTATATCTTCTTTATCAATTGTTGCTCCGGCACTTGCGATCTTATCTACCAGAATTTTGATGTCATTCAAATATTCTGACATCAATTTTTGTTGCATCGATATATTGGGTGTTTGTAGTCTTCTTTCTATTGTTGTCCAGATTTCTGCTGTAGATTCCAAGTGAAGAACGTATGGTAGGATTGCTAGTGTGATCGTTGAACAGATTGCTGCTGCCATGTTTTGATCAATCAGCGTCCATTCCGTGTACTTGGGATTGACTGTAGATGATCCATCTGAAGCTTGTACCATATGAATGGGTGTAGATACATCTGGATCTATGAATTGAATGTATCCATTTGCTTTCAAAAGCTTTACGATCTGGGATTTCCATATGGGATAGTTATCACTAGATAATTGGGTGGGAACAATGTTTTTGATATTTGAAATCACAAATTTCAGTGATGCAGGTATGATGCTGGCTTCATTGGATGGATTGGTGATTACGTTTAGAATTTGCGATGATGAGGATTGATCCATGAGAAGGAATGATACAGTTTACCTCTGATCTCGTTTTGCTTCAATGAAATGTTCTATCAGTTCTTGAATTCTTGAAACTTCCTGCTCTGATACCATAAAGAAGTCGCCGGTACAGAGAAGCGGGAGCGGTTAATTTAAAATGAATTGTATTTATCTGGTATATGACATTACAAGCGTATATGTGATGTATTTATACTATCGTGTATAACTTTACATGTGGCTGATATTAATTCTCGAACATGTGGCTGTGGTTTGTTGGCTTAGTTGTTCTCCTCTTCTTCTTCTCTGTTTCTTGATTGCGGCTGGATACATTATGAGCTCATTCTATCTTCTCTTCTCTATATCTCTTCTTCTCTGTTACTCTGTTCTTGTTAGTAATGATAATTTACTACAGAAATATAGGTAGCACAACATGAATTAAGCGGAAATGTGTACATGTTAGGGAATAAAATCATAGTTCCTTAAATGTCATTTATTAAATTAAATGTAAATGTATCAAATAATATTCTGAGATAAATTGAGTGGAGTGAGGCAACATATCTAGTGATCAGATCTTTAAATTTAGAATATGCACATAAATATTTAAAATAAAACACTATTACATAATCTATTTCTTATCTTATTTTTGTTTTATTTTATTTGTTTGTTTATTTTTTTATTAGTATTATTTTTTAATATTTTAAATTTTAATATTAATAATAATATTAAATTACACAAATTACGTAAATTATTCATACATATTTTGATTTTTTTGTTATTATTATTATTATTATTATTATTATTTAGATTTGATTGATTTATTTTATTTTTTGTTTTAATGATTTTTCGCTCGTCGTTTCTTATCCGCCAAAAAATTTTTAATTATCATGCATCGCAATTTGCGTGTCTTCATTGCCTCGTATGCGAGCAAATTTTGCATTTTAGCCCATGCAATTACCCAGAATATATTATAATCATTTCATGGTATTTTCGACGTTCTAGATGTTTTAGGGAAGACTATTTTGCAAACGGATAACATTCTGACAATGTCAAACAAAATTCTGCTCGTAGTCCGTCGATTTCATCCGCATTCGCTTACTTTGATTGCGAGGTGTCACTTTCTAGTTAAATTTGATGTTCTAAATACATTGATGTAGCCCATTTAATATTCGAAGATTATTTTGGGTAATTTTTGCTAGCGTCGTGCTTACTAACAAAGTGTTGCTCGATCAAGTCGCATACTAACAACTTCTATTTGGTACATTTGATGTCCTGAATGCATTGATGTGATCTATTTTGAAATCAGACAAAGTTTTAATTATTTCATTATGAACGAGACACTCTGATCTTTATTCTGAATGATGTCTTATTTACCAAAAATAATTGATCATCATCTCCTTTGCTTGCATTGACTATGGCAAATATATTGAGGTCAACATCACTAGCCATCGTATGCTGGTGAGTTACACTCAGCATGATGTCCTCCGACACTTCTTATAGGTGCTTGTATTTACTAAAGTTTTTTTGTAATTGCTTGTTGATGGCAGGTATTGTATGCGATAGATCTTCTTTGACAGTTCATAAGTGTTTGCATTTATTGCATGTCATCTGCTTTTACTTGTAGGGAATTACTGCATTTGCTCAACACTAAGTTACTGTTGACTGTAGAAATGCCTCAATATTTATTGTATGTTATTCATTGTCACCCGTAGGCATACTACTATAAGCACGATGAGTTTCCTACATTTGCTTGTGGAAGCTCATATGTATCGTCGATCTTCTATCTTTTCTTGCAAATAACAAGTTGCATGAATATTTATGTTCATAAGGGATTCATCATACCTCCTCATGCATGCTAATTAGTGAGCATTATACACATTGCAGTACTTTTGTCATCATTCCTTTAACTTTTAGGTCAGCAGTTGTGTGCATGAAGAAAGCCTTACAGCGGTTTGTAGGAGCTCATATATATTACAAATTTATCATACTTAAAAGTTATTTTCTCCTACTTGTTGATTGGTTGGTTGAATGCCATAAGTCGCTTTAATTTTGTTGTCCATCATTCATAGGTGGTTGTTGCTTGTTGATGCCTGCTTTCAAGTAAGTGGCATTTGGACATTTGCTCATCATGGGCCTTCTGGCTATTCATTAATGCTTATATGAATGTTGTAAATCGTTATTTTGGATTTTATATTTTCCAAATTTATTATGAATTTATCAAATTTAAATATGGCTCATTGCTTGTTAATTTAAGCATTGTTCCCTGCTATTTATTCAAGCTTAGTCCTTTGTATTTAAGTCAAGTTCCCTGTTGTTTAAGTCCCATGCATTCCAGTCTGAATTTCGGCAATCTTCAGGTGTCTCATCCATTTAGGAAAAATTTTAGGAGTCTGAGCCTTCCCACTACTCCAAGAAAGGCGTATATGGTAGGTGTCAGGAGACGCCGTGGTTGTAGTCTTCAATTCCACCATGCTAAGAAAAGAATGTATGAGTCTTCAGGGGTACCTATTTGAAATGCACAATTGTTTCCCCGCCGACACTGAGGCACTCACGGGTACTTAGAAGTGTCCCCACCACACTAAGAAGAGCGTGTACATGGCTTACCTGCCTCGCCGTAAGCATCACACTTGATTCCCTCCCACCATGCTAAGAAAAGCGTGGATGAGTTGTTTTTTCGGTGCGCCACGAATGCCAAATGCAGGGTTTTGAATTTGAGGGATTATACCTGAGTGAGTGAAACAATGGCGATGAAAACAATGAGAACCAAAACATCTTCCCTCCTTTTTTTTACATTACTATGTACATTAAATTTGACAACCACACTATATGCATAACTAATACTCATAAGCCAAAAATAATATTAATTGCACAAATTAATGACGATGATTGATGCTAAAAGTAATGAAAATGATTTACCCTCTTTTTTTTTTTTTTGAGAGAGAGAGAGAATGTGGGTGGCTGATTTGGGATTTGAGTTTACTGTTGGATTCAAATGATAGGAGAAGGGCGGTGGAGGATTGGGGCTTGTTAAGTTGGGCTAGTGATTTTATGAGTAATTGGCTGTCATTGATGGCTCTATAGCTGGTTGCAATAGTAACTTTTTGTTTGAATTTGTGAGGGCATTTATAATGGGCTATTGGGCTTTGGAGGATAGAGTGATTAGGGGAAGTAGTGAAAGGTAGATGATGGGCTTATGAGTTAATTTAGGAAGTAGTAATTTCTGTAGTGGGATGAGAGAAAGGAGAGCACGTGGTTTTGGTGTTAAGGCCCATTCAAACTCCAATCAAACTTCCATCTAACCTACAATCAATCCTCAATCAAGCATCGATCAAACCTTCATCAAATTCAGTTACCCAGTCTACACTTAAACAATTACTCAATCCATCTCTTCCACCAGCTTTCATTTAACATTGAATCCAGGTCATAACCATCAATCAATGATCTATAACCGATGTTTCAATCAACCATCAATAATTCAAAATTCGATCATCCAATCTCCATCATGAAATCTCCAATCAATCAATCATTGTCAAGTCAATCAATCATTCAATCTAGCTCATAATCGACCTCGTCGATCTTCCTTAAAATGAACATTAAACCACATGCGAATTAATTGAAGTTAATTTGATTATAAAATCTAGATTTGATGACGTTGAGTTTGTTTGACTCAATTTGAACAGGACTCTATCAAATTGCATGAATATTATGATTGGAACTTACTTCTGAGTTTAAGTTATTCGACATCGATGTCTGTGAATCTTGTGCGCTTCATTGATTTGAAATCAAATGTGTTGGATAATATGCGTTGGTTTTATTCGTCGCTTGATGAATTTTGTTAAAAAAAATTTATTCGGCCGTGGTTAATAAGATATTGACACATGAACCTGTATATATGTATGTGAAAAGAGAATAGTCAGGGTAGCTCTAGAGAATGCATTTGCCCATTCTATGTTTTTGATGTGATACTTTTTCAATGGTTGCTATCTGTTGACGATGAAATTTAGCTTGAGCAAGTTGTGGCCATGTTTGGATCAGTTCACTTCCTATCAAACTACTAAAAATCCGCTTTTGACCTGGAAATTGGATATTGACCTATTTTCTTGACATGAAAACTACTAATTTTTTGTCTGTCCTGGGTCATTCTGGTCATGTCGGGTTGACCCGGATCGGAAGCGGGCTGAGTTCTGATCGAAAAAACTGACCCGTTTGTCGAAACGGGTCAGGTTCGAGTTGACCCAAATAGTGCAGGGTCAGTTTTGGGTTCGACCTGAACCCGACCCATGACCTGAAATTGACACACCTAATCTCGACTCTCATGCCTGCCACATTTTTTTTCTACTAGATCACTACAGGAAATTCACTCAATACCACCAGTGTTTCCAACGGTTAAGTGACAACTGGAATTACCAGCGGTTCAACTGACAATTGGACCGCCGGTACAAAGCGGTTATAGCCGTCAAAAAGTACAACCGCAGGAAAAGGACCGTCGGTGTTAGTTTCCTACACGATTTGTTCCAGCTGAGCTTTAATCGCCAGAAAACTGCAAGAAATTTTAAAAACCGTCGGTAACGAACAATTTTCCTGTAATGGATAAAATGGGGATGATCTTTTATCAGGTAAAATTCTGAGAACTGCCACACTATCTTCTCTAGAATGTCGAGGTAATTTGAACGAGCATATCTACATTCAAATAAGATGTCAGCCAACATATGTGGAGCGATTATATATATATATATATATATATATATATATATATATATATATATATATATATATATATATTACTCAATATCATAATTTGCTCACTAAATACTAACAATTATTGGATATCTAAAGTAATTTAAATTTAGGATATTAAATGGCCAAAAGTTGCTAATTTCGAAATATCTAAAGTAATTTATGTCTTTTATGATTTTCTTCATTTAGGCTTAAAATTGTTCTAACTTCTAAGTATAAAAACAAGGCATATAACTTTAATATTTTTTTAATATATATTATCATTAAAGTAATATATAATCAGCCTAAATAATCTATCATGTATTTTATTTACAACAACCGTACATTTGGCAAGCTATGGAGAGAGTTTCATGCTTTCTTTAAGGAAAGCCCATTCAACAATTTCTTAAAAAAACGTGGCATAGATGCCATCTGTTTATGTTAGTTCGCTCTTTTCTCCATACAATATGGGTCAAATTAGAACAAGCAACTATTTAACTGATATTGCAAAGATCAGATTTTTATTGCATTGCTCTCTTCTCTATTTCTACCACTTTGATTAGTAAAAGAGTGAGCAGAATACTCTACTTAAAGATGTGATCTCTTTTTCTATTGTCGATGGAAATGGCAGAGGCAAAAGGTTCACTAGATTACTGTAGAAAAGTTTTTAGTAGCGTGACATCAGATATATTTGAGTTGATCAACAAAGTGATTCTCGTGGCGGCTGAAGATTTTCCCAAGGAATTTAAGGACCGAAGGGATATGATTGTGGAGAAGCTCTACACTTGCCATCTTTCTCTCAATAATGATGATGCTGAATCTCTCAAGGAGGTGAAGAAAGGCTCCAACTCCGACAGGAGAATGATCAAATAGTTGGAGAGGTGATGAGGATAAAGGAGGTGATCTTGTCCAACAATCAATTACATGAGTCTGAATCAGATTCTATCTTGTATGAATCGCTGAGGACTCTACAACATATGCAATTATTTGTAGATGTGTTAAAGACAACTAAAATTGGAAGAACATTGTGTGCTATGCGAAAGAATCGCTCCAGCAAGATTCGAGAACTTGCTCGATGTCTCATTGATAGCTGGAGAGTTTTGGTTGATGAACATGTTAATTCTGCAGCAAAAAATACTAATATGACTACAAGCAACTTTGGATTAGGCTGCTAGTCAAAACAAACGTCTGAACAAAAACCAACCAGTTATTCATCCGCTGGAGTGAAAAGAATGCAGCCTGAGGAAGTTTCAGATACGTTGAAGCTGGAGAATGCAAAGAGGAAACTTCATGAAGGATATCAACACATAGAAGATGCAAAGAAGCAACGAATGATAAAAATTATAGAGCCAATTAAGGCAGATTCACACACACATCGCATATACAAGACTCGAATCTAGTATCTCTTAGTTGGTAGCCTAAGCTCCCAACCAACATATCAAAGTTAACTATGTATGTTTTGACTTGTATGACCAGGAAAAAATCTTTACATTTAATGTTCTTTCTCTCTGTTTATTATGATAATGTAACTGAAGCATTGATTTAAACAATTTAATGGAGTCAATGTAATCGTGTGTGTGTGCGCGCGTGCGCACTTATATGAGAATTTTCTATTATTTGTGTTGCGTCCAGGAGCATTCGTGGCGGTAGAGAAATATATGATTTAACGTCTTAGCGTTGTACAAAAATCTAGCACGCAATTAGATAAGGAGAGAGGGTCTAGCATTTATGAGACACCAAGATTTTTACGTTGAAAACCCCTGTAAAAGGGGAAAAACCACAGGGCCTAGCCCAGTTTGAATGAATCCACTAGTATTGCAGTCGATTACAAATGAGGCCCTTCCTTGGTGGGAGGTCTTAGCTTGATGTACATCTTATGGAGTACATTACATGATGTAAATACAAAGAATCACTATTGACATGTTCGCTTTGTTAGAAGGACTGCAGTCGGCCGGCGACGTAGGTCAGGAGGACCGTAGTCAGCTGGCGACAGAGGACTGTAGTCAGCGGGCGACGTAAGTCAGGAGGACCGTAGTCGGCGGGCGACGGAGGTCGAAAAGACTGTAGTCGGCAGGCAACGGAGGTCGAAAAGACTGTAGTCGGCAGGCGACATAAGTCAGAAGGACCGTATTCAACGGGCGATGGATGTTGGAAAGACTGTAGTCGGCGGGCGACGTAAGTCAGGAGGACCGTAGTCGGCTGGCCGACGATGGAGGTCGGAAGGACTGTAGTCTGACGACGAAGATCAGTAGGACAGCGTCAGGTAGAAGTCCATAAATGGAAAGAAATGCATCTTCGCATAGATATCCAGCGAAGTCCGATAACCGGTAGAAGTCCGGCATCGGGTAGAAACTTGGCGAAGAGTGAAGGTCCGACGTCGGATAGAAGTCCGACGTCTTTGGTGGCGGAGGAGAACTCCGGCTTTACTTGGGCGGAGTTTCGGCGTCAAGAGGGAACTCTCTTGTAAATTGGGAAGAATTTCAGCATCCCATGGAAGTTGGGCAAAATTCTGGCGTTCTCCCAAATGTCCGGCAGAGTTCCGGCGTCTTCAGGCGGCAGGAAGAGCTCCGGCGGTGGTCGAGGAGGAGAGGAATCTCCTTTTCTCCTTTCTCCTCTTCTTCTTCTCTCTCTTCACCTGAGTCCCTTTGGTGTAGAATGAGGGCTCTATTTATAGATTTTCTGGAGTGGCATGACCCGTAAATAGGTGTGAGATCAAGGGTGAATAGTGAGTGGTTTGAATGGACGGCCGATATCGAATCCTTTGATCATGCACTGTTAGTTGGACATTTGAAGGCCTTAATGATGTCTGAATTTGATGATCTTGGGCTCGTTGGATTTGTCTCATCGAGCCGTTCGATTCGAGTATAAGCTCGTCAAAATCGGAGATCGTTTGGTAACTCAAATTGCGGTTTGAACCTTCCAACAGCGCTTTGAACCCTTGATTCGGACTCATTTGGGCTCGGATTGGGTTGATCTTGGTGTTGTTGGGTTCATATTTCCGAGACGCTCAGTTTGACTGTAAGTTCGATGAAATCGGAGTTCGGGTGCTCCCAAAATTAATTTTTGAAGTTTCCAACTAGCTTTTGCCTCGAGATTTGTGCCCGATCAAGTTAAGTTTGTGATGACGTATCAATTTGCAATCTAATTTATATGAGATTTATACTTGTATTTTTTAGCCCTTAGGTAGTTGACCATTTTTATAGCCCATTGGACTCATCTACATGCTTTATATATAGGTTAGACTTACATCGGTCATGATAGTCGTTGGCCTTTGGAGCCTCTGATCGAGTCTGACTAGTTGTTTGTTCTTCGTGCAACAGAGCGTGACGATGAGTTGTACTACTCATGGTCACCGCTATTTCTTGTTGTGCTCAAAATTAGATTACATGAGTTGCATTGTGCTCATCAGTATGATTAGGGACACATGTAATGAGTGTGATGGTTTCATGTATGCAATGTTTTCATACCATAGATTTTTCACCCATGTAAAATCTCTCTCTCTCTCTCTCTCTCTCTCTCTCTCTCTCTCTCCATATATATATATATATATATATATATATATATATATATATATATATATATTCTGAAATCATTCTAAAATATATTTCATACTATTAAAATTTTATTGGTTTTTTTTTATAATTTTTGAACTTGTTCAAATTCATTGTAATTTTTAATTACATATAATATCTTACTAATTAAATATTTATGTAAAATATATTATTAATTTTAAAATTATTTATCAAATATTAAATTGATAAATGATATTTATTTTATCACTTATGTGTTCAAAAAATTTAATCATTTCATTAAAAGTTATTAAATAGGTTTATTGAAATTGATTACAATAACATTTGAACAATGTTTGATTTGACCATGGTTGAGGCCATATGTAATAAACATTTCTATAAATGATTGAACATTTATATTTCTTGTTCAAAAAAATTATGAAGGGGTAGACATCTATATATGTCATCTTGTACAACCTTCATTGAACCACCGCCTGGTGGCTGATCGTCGTTGGACTTCCACTAGCCGATCGCTGTCCGACTTAAAAATTCTAGCATTAATGTAGTTATTAGATAAGATTGTTCACTCTTCGTAATATTATTGAAGCTCAGAGAAATATCAAAGTTGTCATCAAGTTATCTTAGTTTCTAGGGAAGAAAGTAATAGCCTATCTCTCGAAACTAACTTAATGCTCAAGATAAGATGCTATGAATGTGTTCTTAAGACATTTTTTGGTCAAATACTTATGAACTCAACTCTTCTATAAGATTTAAAAACTAAGTGATATTCCTCATGTGACAACTATAAATTTGAAACTTCTTTATGATATTCATTGCCACATGATGGTAGCAGGAAACATGATTTGCCTTTAGACAATGGTGATAATATTGTGTCTATTTGAGACAAATGCTAGGTTTTTCACTACGTCTATTTGCTCTGTCAACCTGGTTATGAAATACATACATGATTTATAATTTGTTATGTTAATGTTTATATATGTCATAGGATTAGGGGTGAAAATGAGTCGAGTTCGCGTCAGAGGGTAATCAAATCGAGCGCGACTGTCAAATATCAAGCTCAAGCTCGAGCTAGAACTCGAGAGATCGACTCGACAGAGGAAAAAAAAGCTCGTCGAGCTGCTCGAGCGGCATTTTGAGCTCAGTCTATCCATCGTTCTAGCATCTGTGCCGTCGCTAGCTTCTCGCGTCGCCAACTTCTATCTGTCTCCAGCGTCAGTCCATTGCCAGTGTCCATCATTTTCCCTCATGCTATTTCATTTCCCCGCTGGCGATTTCATTCGCGAGTTACTCGATGTGCTTGCAAGTCGAGTAGTGGGTTGTTCGAGCTCGATAAGCTGTTGAGCTCAAAATTGTGTTCAAGCTCGACTCGTGAGCTTGATAAGCTCGGCTCGTTGAGCCTGTTACAGAGTCGAGCTCGAGCTAGCTCGCGAGCCGGCTTGACTCAGTTGCACCCCTACATAGAATAAATATAAATATTTATATAAATAAATAAAATATATCATAATAAATAAAAATTACCAATAGTTGACTCTAAGTTTATAGGAGATTGTCGTAAGATCATTTCTAGCATCTCTAACAAATTTCACAAATTTGGAGTGTATTTAATAAGAAAATAAATAAGACCATCTAATAATATAAAACTTTTAGCAAATTAAAAATAAATAAATGAGATCAAATTTTTATAGGAAGCTCATAACATTATCCATCTTAAATTTTTTCATAATGTTTTAAGCTATATGTCTTTAATAATTAAAATTTTCACCATAATACAATTAAAAATAATATTAAATCCTAAAAATTCAAAATAATTCAAAATTTTATGACATATCCCTCAGGTTGCTCACAACTTAAGAGAATTATTTTATAACTTCTGGACATCATTTAAATTGTGTTGTCTCTATGAGTCAATATTGAATTCTCATTAATGAATCCACTATAGAGACCAATTATCAACATTATCCACTTTCAATGAAATAAACCATTTCTAGAAATGAATCCACTAGTTGAGTTAAGCCATCAAAAATTAAAATTCAAAATTATTACCAACATTCATAAAATATTCTACTAATATACCCCAATCATTAAGTAATTATTATGTTCGGTCAAATCTGAACGTATCTGAATGTATACCGAGCAATACCGAGTTTCAGGTGACGTGGCGCGTGGTTATTAGTCTATGAACGCGTTCGGTGACCGGACGTAATAATTGCTCCCAATCATTAGGCGTCTCACTATAGGAAATTCATAAATTTCCAATGAAAAAATTAGTAGATTGTCCCAAATGGATTTTTTTTTTTTTTTGCGGTTTTAAAAATGTCTCTAAAAAGCACTTAGGAAATGATTTACGATTTCTAAAATTTATATAATTTTCTTCATGCAAACATCATATCCTTTAAGATATGGAAATGATGCATAGTACAAAAATTTATAATTAAAAAAAAATTATACTAAAATGTTATTTTGGAAAGCAGCAAAAAGCTGTCCAAATGAAGCTACAATCAAATCAAATAGAGAGATACTTAAGAGGGTATACTTAATTATCTTAGATAGGAATTGAATTTATCTGATTACACAAAAAATAATATGTTAAAAGATTAGGACTAATTCGTAAATAATATATGAAATGAAAAAAAAAGGTATAATTTAAGAAAAGTAATTAACCCTAAATCCAATTTTCTATTAGCAATTAACATACAATAAATCATTCAATAATTAAAGCATAATTACTAATTAAATATTAATCTAGGATCAAAACAATTTTCAAAAAGGGTTTGCATGAAATGAAGATAAAAACTTTAAACCAATCCTCATATAGATCAAAATAAATAATGTTGCTATTAAATAAATTTAATTATGATTAAATTATTATGTAAAAATAGGAAACAAAGTTGTTATTTTATATTATAATATATTCCCTTAAAAACATTAGCATAGGAATGATATTAAACCACATAATTTAGGGAACCTTTGCCACAATTTTTCTCCACAATTTTTTCTTTGTTTTCAAGAAATTTTTGTACTAAAAAATTGCTCTAGAAAGAAGTAAAAAAGCTTCCTTAAACAAAGCCTTAGCAATAAGCAATACCTGTTTAGCAAGCTATGGATCGACTTTAAGGCTTTTTAAACAAAAGCTAATCCAACAATTTTCAAAAAAAAAAAAAAAAAAGTGGCATAGGCTCCATCAATTTCTATTAGTTTGTTGATTTCTCTAGAAATAACTGATCAAATAAGAATGATCTGATTCTATTCTCTATCTCCTCTATTTTAGATCGGTGAAAGGTTGAGAAGAATATTCTTCTTAAGAAATGTAAAATCATAAGTGACATGAACTGATCTATTGTAATATCATAAGGTCCAACCGCTTTTCCACACTTCATTTTTTTTAAGCCTCTCTAACTTCAATTTTACTAATACGCCGATAAAAATAGAAATTTTTATTTTCATTTAGGGTGCTAAGGTCATTAAAGTCAATCATATTATCACATTCTTCATTAAAAAGTTTAGCAAAACATCTCATCCACCTTTGTTGAATATCATCTTATAAGAAAAGTACTTTTTGATCTTCATCCTTAGTACATTCCACTTGAACTAAATCTTTACTACTCCTATCTCTTTTTTTGACTAACTTATATATATATATATATATATATATATATATATATATATATATATATATATATATATATATATATATATATATATATATATATATATATATATATATATATATATATATATATATATATATATATATATATATATATATATATATATATATATATATATATATATATCCCTCCTTAGTATCTAATTTATTATATAAATCATTAAAAGTTAAGATCTTTGCATCACATATTGCTTTCTTAGATTCATTACGAGCCTCTTATATTTTTCCCAATTATAAAAAAATTTACATATAAACTAATTTTTATAACAAATCTTCTTATTTTTTATCTTTTCTTGCACATTTGGATTTCAACGCCAACTATTTTTACTCTTAGAAGTTTTTTTCTTTGATACTTCAAGCACATCTTTTGCAATAATCTTAATATCACTAGCCACTTTATCGCACATAACATTAGCATTCTCGTGCACAGATAAAATCTTAAGATCTAAAATTTTACACTCAAAAATATTTTCGTTCTTATTCTTTAAATGCTCTCATCTAATCCTAGAATATGATTTTATTTTATTTTTTTATTTTCTTCCCAAAAAGAGATAAAAAAAAAAAAGAGAAGAAAATCAAATAGAAATTTTGGTACTAAAAAAATGTGTACATGATAAAGCTTATATAAAAAGAACCTAATACCAAAATTAAAATAAGGGAAGTTTAAGTATTCTATCATATAATTGATGTTTATAAATGAATTACAAAGATTAACTGAAGTATAACAATTTTCTAAATAATAAATCATCCAATTTAATCAAGGAGTCAATTTTGGAATATACATTTATAGTAGAAAAACTTAGTATGAATATAAATGAAAATGATTAATTCGAATGTTTGATAATGATTATTGAAATTGACAACATTTGATTCATTTCAACAAACATCAAATTAGTATGAAGTATTTTCTTACATTTTAATCATATTAAACTTGCAATTTTATTAGAAAGAATGAATTAATCATAGGTACAATCACATTGCTTGACGGCAAGCAATAGTTTAAGTTGGGGAGAATGTGTTAAATCGAAATTGTGTTACAGTTCATTGTATAAAATCCGGTGAAAATGTATATTTTAGTTGATGTTGTGCATAAACATCTAAGGAAAAATTCAAGAAGTTGTAAAGTCTATACCAGTGCCTTGACACCCTAAATAACCACACTGCAACTTTGTTACTGCCCTGATACCAAAATAGAGCACTGTTGTGCTTAGGTTCTATCATTTTGCACTTTAATTCAGCACTGTAATGCCATGTTGTTAAGCACCGCAACACTAGTAGTGCCTCAACTCCACATTTTGAACATTATTGCACTTTGAGTTCTATCATTTTATAAAGAGACCAACCCCACAATGTTGGTCCCTAGAGATCAGTGATGTGAAATCACCTACAGCATCGTGGCTTAGAAGTTAGAGTAATTAAAATCAATTTTTTATTTTGTGGTGTGTTTGTTAGATGTTGGTCATCTTTTATCTGTACAAAATACTAAAAGAGTGGGATTATATAGTGGAGAGTGAACACGTTTAAGGGAATTCAATCCCATAAGCATCTGTTTTTTTTTTTTTTTTTTTTTTTTAATTTATTTTAAAACGCTATTCTAGTGATATTTTCTCCACCTAAACTCTCTTAATTTCTTAGGATGTTTGTAATGGAGTAAGTTTTGCGGGAAATTATTTTTATGGATGGCTAATTATCTTATTTTAGGCTTATAATGTGAATGTAGCAAGTTTTTCTATTAGTAGGTTCTATTTCATAAACAATTTTATTATTTTTTTCAATCTCGCCCACACTTAATTTACTTAATGCAATGACCATGTTTGAAGTTAAAACTTATTGTGATTCATTGCCTAAGCGGAGGAATGATGGAATAAATAGGTGGATTGGAATCGAAAACTTTTATACATAGATATAGGATGAATAGGATGCTAGGGTCTATGAAGATAGGTTCATTACAGTGACGTGAAAGCCTTACTTTACGCCCTTACAAGCTTGATAGAGATATAAGAGTGCATATACTCTGATTCACAAAAAAAAAAAACTTAGAAGTCTCTACTTAAGAAAACACTATAATTCATAAGTTTAAAACATTTTTTTTATTTTGATTAATTTATCTTTTCAGTATTGAGTAGTATATCATATAACATCACCTTTCTTTTGATTTAGTATGATAACTTTGGTGCTTGACTTGACCGTATTAGGGGCCTTCATAGGATACATATTTTCCTCATGGGATCGAAACTCTTCTCATTCACTTTATTCCTTCATCAACACTTGCACTTACTTAGCAACAAAGACACCAATTGCTATCACTTACCAGATTAGTTCAGGTCGTAATAAGTTATTTTATTATTACTACAATAGTTCTCATATTTTACTCAAGTTTTAGCATCCTTGGTTATGACCCTTTGTGAACCATACATGGCATGTGTCTTAGCTTGACATACATAAGCGTGACACTTCATCTTTTCCCTGGTCTTTTCTTTCAAGTGGTCACTGGTGTGATTCTTCAAGGGTCAAAAAGTTAGGAGAGCCTCTTCAACGAGCCAATAAATTAATGATGTAACACTATTGGGCATGATAGCGGGTGTGTAGCTACAATCCTTAAACTACTAGATATGAGGGTGAGTTTCTTCAGCTCATGATAACTGGGAGTTTAGGGTTTAGTCTAAGGAATCATATACTTGACTTCCTAAAATGTCGCTTCCTTGTGGTTAGGTCAAAGCATTGATTGTGGTATGTCTATTAGTCGAGGGAAAGGACGAGTAGAGTGATATCCTTGTAAATTTGTGATGCCTTAGATGAGATCGTAGTTAGGAGATGGAGTAAGAGGATTCAAATTTAGGATACAAGGGCTAGAGGGATTGTGGTCAGGAAAAAGAGCTTGATGGGAAAATTATTTGGTGACGGTTGTTTGAAATATCATAGTTAGGTGACACTTGTCAAAGGGATCATCTTCGGTTAATGATTATTGGGGTGGCCATAATTTGGCAATGGTGGTCAAAGGGGTTGTAGTTGGACAACAATCATCGAAGTGACTATAGTCGGGTAACAAACATCAAAGGGACAATAGTCAAGTGATGGTGGTCGAAGAGATTGTTGTCGGGTGATGGTTGTAGGAGGGATTGTATATAGAAAATTGAGTCATAGGAATCGTAATCAGGTGGAAAAGGTTGATGTAACAAAAATTGGTCAATAGAGGTTAGGGGAACATAGCTGGGTGAAGGTTGTTAGAGGAAGCACGGTCAGGGTGGTTGGAGGGACATCTGGAAATTATGGTTGGAGGGACTGTAGTCTAGCGATGATGGTCATTAGGACCATTATCAGATGATGGTGATCAGAGACAAGGTAATCGAACGATTATGTTTGAAGGACCGTAGCTGAGAGGCCATGGAATGAGGACCATAGCCCAGCAATGGGTGTTAGAAGAGACTATAATGGTGGTCCAATGAGGATAGCTGGTAATGCAATGTATCTTCGATGGAGATGATCAAGTGATAGCATGGAAGCAATGGGTGGCCGACGACTGTCTAGAAATTATGGCCTGATAGAGGTCTTATGGTAATTTCCGCATCGAGGTTTAGTTTAGACGACTAGTTAGAGGTAGATGATGGTTAGTCGAAAGTCAGTGATGGTAGTCTGATATAGGTTTGATGACAAAAACCTAGCAGAGATCAGGTGGCGATCCGATGATGAAAGTTTAGTGGTAGTTAGCCGACAAAAGTTTGCTAACAGTGGTGCTCAGATGGAGCTCCTTGATTTTTCAATGTTCTCTTGGACCTCTAACCCAAGTTCCAAGCTCCAAGTCCAAGTATTTTCCCTCACATAGAAAGAGGGGGACTATTTATAGATTTTTGGGTATGACATGCCCGATAAATATGATGAAAATCTAAAGTAATTATGGAGTACTCAATCAGATAGTTTGTACTTAGTGCATTAATCATATAGCTTTCATTTAGCATTTAAGTACCTTAACGATGTCAGAATTAAGCGATTTTAAGCACGTTGTATTCATATCGTCGAGTCGCTCAATTTGAAAATAAACATGTAAAATTTAAATATCATTTGACCATCTAAATCGATGTATCTAAATTTTTTAATATACTTTAGGACCATGATTTTGGCTCATTCGTGCTTGAATTGGGCCTTTTATATGTGGTTGCACCCGTCTAGTTGGGACATTCAACTCTACTATAAGTTAGCTGAAATTAAAGTTTAGAGGGTTATATATTTAATTTTGTAATTTTTCAATTATATGTTTAGATTCGTGCACGGTCAAAGCAAATTTTTTTACCAATCATAGATAATCTTCATTATTTTTTTTAAAATCATTATTCAGATTTTCTTATAAATACATTTATTTTTATTTGAAAATTAATTTATTCAAAAAAGTTTTAATATTAAATTTAATTTTATAAATAATTTTTTAAAAATTAATGCATGTATGGGGAATCTTCTTATAAGCATGATAATAGCAATAGCTTTTGTTCATAAAAAATAATTACGATCAATCTAAAAACATTAAAGATAAAATATAACATCTTGTTCGACCAAAATTTTTTCTTATTTATATAAAGAGTTTTCTTAATAGCTTCCTTCTTCCCTGTCATTGATATATGCCTATGCATACCATCACCCAAGCCTGAATTACTAGATGCTAAAAGTGTGTAGCAGTAAAAATATTAATGCAGCTCATCTTTATATTTTAGTTGGGAGTTTATAATTAATTAAAAAAATTTGAATAAATATACAATTGATCTAATTATTCTAAAAAATATATTATAATTTATATTTAAATATTGTTCACTACAAGAAATTCATGAAATACCGGCGGTACCGGTGGTTATGTGACCGCCGGTACTAACAGCGGTTTAACCGGCAGCTTGATCGCTGGTATTTACTGGCGATCTAAACCGCTATTTTTAAAATAAAAACTGCTGGAAATAGTGGTGGTCAAATAATCGCCGGATAACCACCGAATATTCTGCGGGCATCAGTTATTACCGGCGGTTTAAACCGCCGATGTTAAGTGTTTTTTTTTTCCCGGCGGTCAGAACCGTCGGAACACCACCAGAAAAAGCCCTAAAATGAAACATCTCTAGCCTTCCATTTCATTTACTCGCAACGCCCTCTCTCTCCCTTCCGACAGTCGGCCCGTCTCCTCCGCCCTCTCGCGCGATCGAGACGCTCCTCCGGCCGCCGACAAGCTTCCTCCGGCCGAAGATCTCGACCCCGCTCCGACATCAAAGCAAGGCCGAGGATCTCGCCAACTCCATGCATCCGTCGTCCGCGCGCGAAGGTTTGCATTTTTTGTTTTTTGTTTTTTGTTTTTTTTTTTTTTTATTTTAATTTTCACTCGTAGGAGTAGATGGAAGGCTGTTGATAAGGATAGGTGATTCTATTAAGAAGTAGATGGATGCACTAGTGAACTTAATTTGTGGTTGCAAGCAAGGTTCTCTCATTTTCGAGATGGATTTGAGTCTATTGATGATATAAGAATATTAAAAATTGCTAATCTTTCACTTGATGAGCCTAAATTAGAAGCTATGATATTTATTGAAGATGATATATAAGTTCAAAGACAACCTACTGAAAAAGTTAATCATATTATTCCTTCTATTGAATAGTTGAAACTTTATGTGTTAGACAATTTATGTTTATTCTTTTGTTGTTGTACTAGACATTGAATGCTTACTTATATTTTGATATTATAAGCTACAATGCTACAAATGATGTTATTTTCATATTTTTACCGGCGGAAGTTTGGCCGGCGGTTTTTGAACAACCGAGAAGCCGCCGGTGTTTTAGAAAACCACCGGAAAATAGGTATAAACCACAGGTAATGTGTGAATTTCCTGTAGTGGTTGCGTCCTGAAGTATTTGTGGCGATAAAGAAATATAAATTTTAACATCTCAGTTTTATACGAAGATTCAACACGCAAACAAATGAAAGAGAGAGAGGGTGCAACATTCATAGGAGACACCAAGAGTTTTACTTGAAAACCCCCTAAAAAGGAGAAAAAACCACGGGGTCTTGCCCAATATGAATGAATCCACTAGTATTTGATTACAAATGAGGCCATTCCTTGGCGGAAGGCCTTAGCTCGATGTACATCAAATAAAGTATATTACATGGTAAGAATACAAAGAATCATGTTGATGTATTTGTTTGGTTGGAAGGACCGTAGTCAGTGGGTGACGTAAGTCGGAAGGATAATAGTCGGTGGGTGATGAAGGTCATAAAGACTGCTGTCTAACGACGGAGGTCAGAAGGACGACGTCAGGTAGAAGTCCAGCGATGGACATAAGTCCAGCATTGGATAGAAGTTCAACAAATGTCTAGCTATGGGTAGAAATTTGACGGAATTTTAGTGTCTGGTGGAAGTTTGGAATTTGACAAGAATCCGGCGACAGGCGGAAGTCCGGGGTTGGGTAGAAGTTCGAATTCAGTTAGCGGCTGGGTGAAAGTCTGGCGGTGGTCGAGGAGAAATTCCGACGTCACTTGGAGGTCGGGATGAACTCTGATATCACTTGAAGGTTGGGCGGAACTCCAACGCCACTTCGAGTTCGGGCAGAACTCTGATGGTGGTCAAGGAGGAGTCTCTTCCTTCTCTTCTTTCTTCCCTTCTTGCTTCCTTGCTTAAATCTGGCGTCAGTTGGTGATCAGGTAGAAGTCCGGCGTCAGTCGGTTGTCGGGTGAAAGTTTGGCGGTGGTTGAGGAGTCTCATCCTTCTCTTCCTTGATTTCTTCTCTTCTCTTCTTGCTTGGACCTCCTTCCCCCCTTTTTGGGGTCCTCCTTTATGAGAAATGAGAGGTATATTTATAATTTTTTGAGAATGACATGGCCAATAAATAGGAGTAAGATCAGGGCAAAATTGGGAGTGATTTGAATGGACGGCCGATGTTGAATCCCTTGATCGTGAACCATTTATTGAGTATTTGAATATCTTAAAGATATCAGAACTTGCGATCTTGAGCTCGTTGGATTCCTCTCATCAAACCGCTCGATTCGACTATAAGCATATCAAGTTTGGAAACCGTTTGGTAATCCAAATTATGGTTTGAACCATCCGAATGAGCTTTGAGTCTTTGATTTGGACCCATTTGGTTTCGATTTGAGTCGAATTTGGTGTTGTTGGGTACATATTTCTGTGACGTTCAGCTCGACTATAAGTTTCCTAAAATTGAAGTTCAAATGATCCTGAATTTAATTTTTGAAACTTTCCATTTGATTTTTTACTAGAGATAATGCCCGATCGAGATAAATTTTTGATGATATATCAAATATGTAAAATATGTATGATATTTGTTGAAAATAAATTTAATGATTTTAGTGCGTCGAACCCTCACCCACAATGATAATTAGGGGTGTCAATTTCAGGTCACGGGTCGGGTTCGGGTCGAACCCGGAAATGACCCGGCACTAATCGGGTCAACCCGAACCCGACCCGTTTTTACAAACGGGTCGATTTACCGGACCCGAACCCGACCCGCTTCGGGTTCGGGTCAACCCGACCCGACCCGCAGACACGGCAAGGCCGGGATCAGCTTCAGCGCGGCAGCAGCGTCCAGCGGCAGCGGGCAGCGGTGTCCAGCGGCCACGACGTCCGGCGTCCAGCAGAATCGACATCCGGCGGCAGCAGCGTCTCGGGCAGCGGTCACGCGAAGCGGGTAGCGGTCACGCGATGCGCGCAGTCGTCAGGCCCGTCACCGCGTCACGGATTAACGCGAACGAAGCGACCGCGGGCAGCCGGACCGCGGGTAGCGGTCATGCGGGGGGAAGCCGGCCCGCGGGCAGCGGGGCAGCCGGTCACGCGGGATTCGCCGATTCGGGCAGGGGGCGGGAATTCGAATTTTTTTAAATTAAACGGGTCGGCGGGTTAACCCGGCAACCCGCTGGGTCAACCCGAACCCGACCCGTTTTTTAAACGGGTAAATTTCTGGAACCCGAACCCGACCCGTTTTGAAATCGGGTCGGGTTTAACCCGAATTTTCTGGGTCGGGTCCGGATCGAATTTTCGTGTCGTGTCAAATATTGACACCCTAATGATAATAATTTTTAATTTTGAGTTGCTGCAGAATATTAAATTTGCCGTCGGTCTTCACCAAAATTAAAATTTTGGCATATTCATTGTCAAGCACGTAACGCATGTGCATATTGCCCCCCTACCTATAGCTGTATGGTTTCGTCGAGGTCTCTGTTAGCGCGGGCCCACAGTTGGTGATTAACGCGCAGAATTCCGGCGAAGAAACGAGGATCTTAACAAAAGAGAGCTGTCATCAGCATCTCTTCCGTTTCGTAATTTTCTGCCTTCCACCAATCGGAATAATCCAACACGTCCAACTTCGTCAGCGCACAAACACGAATCAGCAATGCCGAGAGATATTTTTTCTTATTTTCACAACTATTTATAAAAAACCACGCGCAAAATTCACCAATCGTGGACGGTCCAGATTTCACGAAGCACCGTAGGCACCATCGGCCAGATATTTGTCAGTGGACAAACACTTCTGGGCCCACCCTCCACTCAGGCCGGCAACACAAACTTTGTTTGCTACTTGCTAGTCAAGGAAACCACTTCCTAGTTGCCATGTATTAGTCATATATTTTATTTATTTATTTATTATTATTATTTTATTTTAATCAAGCGGTCTATTTAAAGGAAATCGTCGCCTTATTTTGGTAACGGTGAAGAGAATAGAGGAGAAGAAGAGGAAACGAGTTTTTCATTCTCCTTTTCTTCTCATTCTCTTTTTAATTTCGCTCACTTCTGTTGTTCTCTATCTATCCAATTAATGGCTCGCGCTCTCTCCAATGGAAAGGTTCTCTTCGCCGCCCTCTCCGATGGGCTTGTTTTAAGTGGAAGGAGGTTTTCGTCGGCGGCAGCGGCTGCGGGAAGGGTTATGATGGAGGAGACGACGGTGCTGAGGAAGGGAGTAATGAAAACGGGAACGGCGACAGCAGATGAGGCGGCGATGTCTTGGATTCCCGATCCTGTCACTGGCTATTACCGGCCGGCGAACTGTCTCAGGGAGACAGATCCGGCCGAGCTCCGCCAGATTTTTCTCAAGAACAAGGCATATGTTTAAGAGATAAATTGATTGTGGTGGATTTTAGTGCCTTCGTTGCTCCTTTTTCAGCCTTGATGTTGTTGCTGGATGAGTTTCATATTGTTTTTATTTTAATAATAATGCGCAGAGTTTTAACTCATCTCATAGCTTTGGAATAAAATTTGCTTACGATTTTTTTTTATTCGGTCAATTAATCTTTCTTTTCTTTTTGAAAATATGCAAAATAGCGTTAATCAGAAAAAGGAAAGATACAAGTTACTATGTGATTGTCAATTTCTCATAATCTTTCTTAATCACAACAACAACAACAACAACAACAATATCATCAAGCCTTTATCCCACTACGTGGGGTCGGCTACATGAATCATTTTTCTCCATTGTGTCATATTAAAAGTCAAATTCTTGTTTAAATCTAATAAAGAAATGTCATTTCTAATATTTTCTAACCAAGTCTTTTTAGGTCTACCCTACCTTTCTTAACATAAGTCAAATCTAATACCTCTACTCTCCTAACCGGGTCATCGCAAGGCCACTGTTTTATGTGACCAAACCATCTAAGGCGACTTTCTCTAATCTTATCTTCTACTGGAGCTACTCCAACTTTTTCACGTATATGCTCATTTCGTATCCTATCTCTAAGGATAAATCAAGTCAATAAAATTTGAAGGAAGAAAACTATCAACAAAAATATCCCAAATAAAATCACCTAATAGGGCTTGATGAGAACCACTCTATTGTTATACCTATAAACAAAATGAAAAATTACATTCTTAAAGACTTCTAAAAATGAAAAATATAATCGATGAATTCTTTATTCAATTATATTCAATTAGTAGGAGTACATAGAAAAATCCAAAATAAAATCATCTAAGAGGGCTGCAAGAATATTATTGATTAAAGATGCTTTCTCATCTGTTCCTTCAATTATTATGATTCTCTCATTGATTCTTAAAATTGTTCTAGATGATAATGACATGTTTTATAGAAACTTCTTATGATTTAAGGAACGAGGAAGATATGGATTGCATAATATTTCTTGGAATATTCTATATACTTCTGCTAATTAAGATGGTCCTGGAATACAAGGTGCAGCTGAAAGACATGACCCATTAAGGGCTCGAATTGCTTGGAATTTCATTCAAAATTAGGGCTGTATTCTAAATTAATTAATTTTGGTAAAATATGGTAAAGATATCATGAAAGAAGAAATAAATAGATGTGCATCTCTGACTTGGCGTATTATAAAAGATGTTTCTTGTTTTTTAAGGCATATTATCAGATGGAAGGTCATGAATATGATTAAAGATGATATTTGGTTTCTAGACAGATGTTTAAATAAGTGGCCTTCTACATGTAATATGCACGATCTTCAAAATAACATGGTGTCAATTCTTCTTGATGAAAATGGTAGATAGAATTAGTCTATGTTAAAGACAGTATTTTTTTGATGATATGATAAAATTGATCCAAGAAATTCTTATTATATTGAGTTTAAACATGAATTTATTGTTTCAAATTACGGTAAATCAATTACTGCAATGGCATTTAAAGCTTTATTAAAAGTTCAATAAGCTATAGGAATAAATATGAAATGGCTATGAAAATTAAAGGTTACTCCAAAGAATGTTTTAAAATTTAGTGGAGACTTTTAAATAATGCTCTTCCTACAAACTTCTTGTTGAACTATAAAAGAATGCAGGATTGTATAACCTGTCCGGGAGCCTATTAGGAAATTGAAGATGAATAGCATATTGCAGCTCATTGCAATAAGTTAATTGAATTTTTTTGATACATTTAAATAGTGGGGAATTATTTTACCAAAATTTAAAGTTTATCTCATTGCTGGCATAATATGGAGAAGGTTGCTATTTCTAATCCATGAATTGTTAGAATCTGTATTTCGTCAATTTATCAAAATTGGAAAGCCAAAAATTACTGTAAGCATGGAAAGATGCATGGCTCCTTCACCTTTAATGATTGCAGCTCAAATTCTTTCTCAATCAATCCTACCGCAGTTGTTTCCAATTTGATATAACAGGGATATTAACCAACATGTTGTGTGATTCAAAAATTTGTATCCCCCACCTACAAATTTGATCAAGTTGAATGTAGATGCTTCTCTTATGCAGTCTAATGTGGCAGGTATAGCAGTTGTATTGTGCGATCATAAATGAAGATTTTTACTAGCGTATGAAAAGATGTTAGCTCACTAGGATATTTCAATTTTGGAAGTGATAGCTATTTTTTATTTCAAAAACATATTTAATGAATGGATGATTGAAAAAAAGGCAATATTATTGCAGGTGTTAATGTTAACATTATCAATATCCCGTGGAATTCAGTTATGAAGACAAAAAAAATAATCTATATTTATTCATCAAGGAAATGATCAAGGGATTTTAGATTTGAGGTTTTAGAGAGAGAGACCAATGTTTAGAGAGAGAGATAGTCCCTTTTTGTCAAATTTTTATTTGCCGCAATTTTCTCAGAATTTTTGTTATGGACATAAATGGTTTCCGACCATCTGTAGCCATAGTTCCGGTGAAATATGCTGTCTATGATTGTAGGAATGGAGCCGATCATCCATATTTATTTTGATAGAAATCATTTTTTACAGTAGGAGTAGAAATTTGTCAAAAATTATTTCCATCATATCCGATCTCTCTCTTAAACAAATGCCTTGTTCTTGAGAAATATTTGGTGAAGCTCGGCCTGATCTGTCTCCCTGAGATGATTCGCTACCCATTAATAACTTTTTTTTTTGGACATTTAGGACATTTAAGGCAAAATCACACACACAACGCATACACAAAGACTCGAACTCAAGACCTCTTAGTTGGAAGCCTAAGCTCAACCAACTGGCTAAGGTGAGCTGTGTACTAGCCAGTAATAACCAGTCACATGATCGGGAATCTGAGGCATCATTACTTTTCACCCTTGAAGTTGCTGTTGGATGTGTGTCAAATCATTTTTATTTTAAAAATAATGCATAGTGTTTTAAGTCATCTCATAGCTTGGAATAAAAGTTGCTTATGATTTTTTTTATTTAGTTACTTAATCTGCCTTTTTTTTAAAAAAAATATGCAAAATAGAAATAAATAGAAAAAAAGGAAAGATACAAGCTACTATGTCATAGTCAATCTATCGCAATCCTTTTTAATCAAGTCAACAAAACTTGAAGGAAGAACACTATAAACAAAAACATCCCAAATAAAATTACCAAAGGGCTTGATTAGAATAGAAATCAACAACTCTATTGCTATCCCTATAAAAAAAGAAAAAGAAAAATTACATTCTTAAAGAATTCTAAAAAAGGAAAATCCAATCTACAAATTCTTTTATTTAAGTTTATTCAATTAGTAGGAGTATAAAGAAAAACATAAATAAAATTACCTAACAAGAATATTGTTGAATAAAGCCGCTTTTTCATCTATTCCTTCATTTATTATGACTCACTTACTGATTCCTAAAGGTGTTCTAAATGTTGTTGACATGTTTTGTAGAAACTTCTTATTGGCATAAGGGACAAGGAAGATAGAGATTACAATATATTTCTTGGAATATTCTATGTACTCCTACTAATCGAGGTGGTCTTGAAATACAAGGTTCAATTGAAAGATAGGGACCAATAAGGGCTCAATTTGATGGAATTTCATTCAAAATCAGAACTCTCTTCTAAATATAATAATTATGGGAAAATATGGTAAATATATTTGGAAAGAAAAAAGGAAAAAAGATGTTCATCTTCAGCTTGGCATATTATAAAAGATGGTGCTCATTTTTAAAGCCTATTATCAAATGGCTGGTCATGAATGGAATAAAAATTAATATTACATATGATATTTGTATTCTTGATAGAAGTTCAAATAAGTGGACTTCTACATATAATATGAGGGATCTTCAAAATAGCATGGTGTCAATTCTTCTTGATGAAAATGGCAGATGGAATCAGTTTATGTTAAAGATGTATTTTTTTGATGATATGGTAAAATTGATCCAGGAAATTCCTATTATATCTGATTCATTTGAGGTTAAAGTGAAATTTATTGTTTCAAATTCTTGTAAATCATTACTGCAATGGCGTTTAAAGCTTCATTAAAAGTTCAATAAGCTACAGGAATACATATGAAATGGCTAAGAAAATTAAAGGTTACTCCTAAGGAAGTTTTATTTTGGTGGAAACTTTTAAATAATGCTCTTCCTACAAATTTCTAGTTGAACTATAGAAGATTGCAGGATTGTATAACCTGTCCGGGAGCCTATCAGGAAATTGAAGAACACCATCATATTGCAATTCATTGCAATAAGTTAATTGAAGTTTTTGATATATTTAAAAAGTGTAGAATTCATTTACTAAAATTTCAAAGTTTATCTCTTTGTTGGTATAACATAGAGAAGGTTTCTTTTCTAATACATGATTTGTCAGAATCTACATTTATTCAGTTTATCAAAATTGGAAAGAAAAAAAATTACTTCAAGCATGGAAAGAAGGTTCATTCACCTTCAATAATTGCAGCTCAAATTCTTTCTCAATCAATCCAACCACAGTTTTTTTCGAATTTGTCAGAACTAGGATATTAACTAGCATGATGTGTTGTTCAAAAATAGGAATCCCCATCCTACAGATTGAATCAAGTTGAATGTAGATGCTTCTCTTATGCAGTATAATGTGGAGGGTATAGCGGATATTTTGTTATTGGAATTGATAGTAATTTTTTTATTTCAAAAACATAATTCAAGAATGGATGATTGACAAAAAAAGGTATTATTATTGAAGGTGATAATATTAAAATTATCAATTTATTGTGGAATTCAATTATGAAGACCAAAGAATTAATTTTTCTTTGGTCATCAAAGAAACAAACAAGGTTTTTTTTAGATTTAGGACATGCAATTTGTTATGAAATTGATTAAAAAATTAGTTATTAAAACATATAAATTTTTTTGGAAGCAAGTTCTTTTAGTAGTACTTCCTAAGAGATCTTAGACGTGCTTATTGATTTAGGGGCAATTTGGTTGTCCAGAAAAAAAAAAAAAACAATGTAGTGTAAAAGAAGTATCACTACTAAAAATATGAAGTTTTCGCAGCAGTTTTTAGTAGCAGCTTTAAAACAGCTGTTATAGAATGATATATGCAGCATTTTTAACCGCTGCTAAAACAATTATTAAAAATTTAATATTTAAGCAGCGATTTAAATAAATGCGGTTTGCCAACCGCTGCCATACCTTTAATTCAAAATCAATGTTATGTGCCTATTCCCCTTTATCTCCCTCGCGTGCCCTAGCTCCGCTCGACTTTCTGCCGCGTTCATCTCCCAGCAGGCCAAATGATCTGCCAAATGATCTTCTCGTAACCATTCTCCAAGGTAAGCATTCGATTCCACTTCCACTGTGCTTTTCTCAATGAACTGGTTTTCCTGTTTCGTGTTTTCAAAAGCGATTGGTAATTCGCGGTTACTTCAACTCCGAGAAAGCCGAAGAAGATTCGATGGTGATCTCATCTTCTGCTAGGGTTTCAGACAAGAAACTTGTGGTAATAGGCTGTACCATCCTGTCTTTTGTGTCGGGAAATTTGATTTCAAGCTCTGTAGTTAGCTCCAGTCCCGTCGAAGCCTTCTTTCTTGCAGCCCAACTCTTCGATCTCAGCTCCCGCCATGTCATCTCTCTCGGAATCCTCAGGTTTCACTTCTTTGGATTTCTATTTTATTGCTTATTTTATTGTGCATATTTCTGGAGTAGATTGGTAAGGTGCATTTGGCTCCGTTCTTCTTGTGAAGCACAAGGTGGAAAAGAAAAAGTAAGTAGAGTGGGAGTGGTGGCTCACTTGTATTTGGCTTGCGCTTTATCCGTGGCTTTGCTTTAGCTTGATGGGGTTTTTATTATTTCTTATTGATTTTCTTAGGTATGTCCTGAAGAAAATCAGGCTTGCTCGGCAGACAGATAGGTGTCGCAGGTCAGTACACCTGGAGGTAAAATCTTTGCTGTTGTGCACAGTTGTTTATTTGATTGATAAATGCATAATTTTCTATGCTTTGTAATGAGAACAATGCTCTTAGACCATTGCTTATAGATGTTATTTTTTCAGAATTTATTACATGAAAATATATTTAAATTTTTATTTTCCCTTGATTTTAATGCTTATAGGTTTGCTTTGTTAACCCCGACTCTCGACTTGTTACTATGTTGACCTGATTTTTTATGTATTTAAGTAAGCGATGTTTCATGTCTTGGTTAACTAGATGGAGATGAATGTGGTGGAAATAGGTGTTTTAGTTTGCTAATTGCTTAATTATGATTTGCTTCCTATGCGTGAACAAGGTTTATGTTTTGGTTGATTATTTGTTTTTCAAGTCATGATGCTTATTAAATTAAATTCGAAACGCATATGAATTTCTTTGTTTTTAGTTGACATAATTCTTATGGACAGATGGGTTTGGGGAAAAGGGTAGGCCTTCTTTTGGTGAAGAAGGTGTTGTAGCTCCTAATGCAACCTTGTTGATTGAACTTGAATTATTTCATGAAGACTGTCACAGAGATTGGTGATGGTAAGAAGGCCCTGAAGAAAATCCTTAAAGAGGGAGTAGTGTATGAAAAGCCTAATGATGGGGCAATTGTGAATGGTACCTTTTTTGTTCATTTTATTGATTACTTGGTTTATCTAGTTACTTTTTGGAAGTTGCTGTTCTAATTTTATAAAAAAATTTATTGAAGTGACATTTACTGTTCAAAACTTATGAAGGTTTAATTGAAAACTCAGTCAATTTTCTTCCTCTTTATAATTAATTTTACTCGTATTTATCTAGAGTTGTTTTTGGCTGATGTGCGCAGATAGATCGTGCTGTCCTAACCATGAAAAATGGAGAATTTGCTCTTGTGGCCATTCCATCAAAACTGGAAATCAAACATCCTAGTATTGTTGATTATGGTTTTCTGTTTGATTACACTGATGATATCAAGCCTGTAGAATACGTTGAAGTTTAATTCTCTTAACGATGATATAATGTTGGAACCAGGATTCTTCATGGATATAATTTGTAATTTAATCACAAAATTTGTAATCTGTCATGATAACCACCTGTTTTGGTTCTACTTCCATATATACACCCTCTTGTAATAATATTTGGATATGAATATAGATTTATTTTGATGTATAAGATGATGATCGCATGTTATTTCTATCAAGAGTTTGGAAGAGTTGGCCTTGATCAGCAAACTTCAAACAGGTTCACCTTTATTTTATTTAATGTTTAAAAATAATATAGATATACAAGTTACAGTGGGGTAATGATAGGCCTTTGATATGTGTAGATGGTGGATTATTGTGAAGGTTTTGGCTTTCGTAAGTGAACAATCTTTCAGAATTTTGGAGAACAAGTAGTAAATTTTATTTGTGATTGTACTTGTTATTGGTCTCTCATTCTTCTTTTTTATCTTTGAAAATTATTCTTTTCTTTTGGGTTCTGAATGGGCATGGTTGGATTCTTTAATTTATATATATATATGTTGCGGGCTAGAATATACGCAGCGGTAGAGTTTACAAATTCACGTCTGAGCGTTGCACGAATATTCAGCACACAAACAAAAAAGAAAATGAACACCATGATTTTTACGTGAAAAATCCGAAAGAGGAAAAAACCACGGGGCCACGCCCAGCTGAAAAGTTCCACTAGTGTTTTGTAAATTACAAGAAGCTGATTCGTCCCACAAGTCAGGACGATCAGATTACAATCTGTTTCTTCTAATTTGAAGCAAAATTACAAAGTTCTGCAGAATTCAGGCGTCTCCCAAAAATTCGGCAGAGTTCCGACGTATTTAGGCGGCGGAAAGATCTCCGGCGGTGGTTGAGGAGGAGATGATTCTCCCTTTCCCCTTATTCTCTTCTCTTATTCTATCTCTTCTCACTTGAGTCCTCTTGTGAATAATAAGAGCTCTATTTATAGATTTTCTGCAGTGACATGACTTGTAAATTTAAATATGTACGATATTTGTTGAAAATAAATTTAATGATTTTAGTGGGTCGAACCCTCACCCAAAATGATAATAATATTTAATTTTGAGTTGCTGCAGAATATTAAATTTGCCATCGTACGTTCTTCACCAAATCAAAATTTTGGCATATTCATTTTCAAGTGTGCAACGCATGTGCATATGTCGCCCCTACCCACTAGCTGTATGGTTTCCCCGTCATTTGTCCTATGGGAGCCGGAGGCCTCTGTTAACGCGGGCCCATAGTTGGTGATTAATGCCCAGAATACCTGCGAAGAATCGAGGATGTTAACAAAACAGAGCTGTCGTCAGCATCTCTTCCGTTTCGTAATTTTCTACCTTCCACCAATCGGAACAATCCTACGGGAGATTATTGGATTCGGACACCGAACACAATTTATATTCGATACTTCACAGTAGTTCTGAGCTCAATAATTTGAAATACTGAGTTCAATACTTCACAGTACAAAATAGTATCGAGCTCGGAACACTACCAAGCTTGATGCAGCTTGATATTGCTCTGAGCTCACCACCGAATAAAAAATGATGTGATGCATTTTAATTAGGCTCTATTATAAATCCGGTGTAAGAAACAATAATTTCTCCATCAGCAATGCCAAGGGCCCAAGAGATATATTTTCTTATTTTCACACCTCTATAAGAAACCACGCGTAAAATTCATAAATCGTGGACGGTCCAGATTTCACGAAGCACCGTAGGCACCTTCTGCCAGATATTTCTCAGTGGACAAACACTTCTGGGCCCACCCTCAACTCTGGCCGGCAACAGTCAGGAAACCACTTCCTCATTGCCATGTATTAGTCATATATTTTATTTATTTATTTATTTATTATTATTTTATTTTAATCAAGCGGTCTATTTAAAGGAAATCGTCGCCTTATTTTGGTCACGGTGAAGAGAATAGAGGAGAAGAAGAGGAGACGAATTTTTCTTCTCCTTTTCTTCTCCTTTTCTTCTCATTCTCTTAAATTTCGCTAACTTCTGTTGTTCTCTATCTATTCAATGGCTCGCGCTCTCTCCAATGGAAAGGTTCTCTTCGCCGCCCTCTCCGATGGATTTGTTTTAAGTGGAAGGAGGTTTTCGTCGGCGGCAGCGGCTGCGGGAAGGGTTATGATGGAGGAGACGACGGTGTTGAGGAAGGGAGTACTGAAAACAGGAACGGCGACAGCAGATGAGGCGGCGATGTCTTGGATTCCCGATCCTGTGACTGGCTATTACCGGCCGGCGAACTGTCACAGGGAGACAGATCCGGCCGAGCTCCGCCAGATATTTCTCAAGAACAAGGCATATGTTTAAGAGATAAATTGATTGTGGTGGATTTTAATGGCTTCGTTGCTCCTTTTTTACCCTTGATGTTGTTGTTGGATGAGTGTCATATTGTTTTTATTCTAATAATAATGCGCAGAGTTTTAACTCATCTCATAGCTTTGGAATAAAATTTGCTTACGATTTTTTTTATTCGGTCAACTAATCTTTCTTTTCTTTTTGAAAATATGCAAAATAGCATTAATACAAGTTACTATGTGATAGTCAGTCTATCATAATCTTTCCTAATCATGTCAATAAAATTTGAAGGAAGAACACTATCAACAAAAACATGCCAAATAAATTCACCTAAGGGCTTGATTAAAACAGAAATTAGCAACTCTATTTTTATCCCTATAAAAAAATAAAAAATTACATTCTTAAAGAATTTTAAAAAAGGAAAAATCCAATCTAGGAATTCTTTTATTTAATTTTATTCAATTAGTAGGACTACAAAGAAAAACATAAATAAAATCACCTAAGATAGTTTGAAGAATATTATTGAATAAAGCCGCTTTTTCATCTATTCCTTCGTTTATTATGACTCGCTTACTGATTCCTAAAGGAGTTCTAAATGTTTTTGACATTTTTTGTAGAAACTTCTTATGGCATAAGGAACAAGGAAGACAGGGATTGCAATATATTTCTTGGAATATTCTATGACTCATACTGATCGAGGTGGTATTGAAATACAAGGTTCATCTGAAAGATTTGGGAAAGTCAAATAAGCTTGGATTCGATCAATAGGACTAAAATTGAGCCCAAATCAAACTCAATTTGGGTTGATTCGAGTTCGATTGGGTTTCCTAGTAAGAATCAAGTTAAAATATTGCATTCAACACATATAATATATTATAATTGATTAGGTGTATTGGTTTTTTCTTAGTTTTTCATCCACTATGGGGCTGTTTATAGCTAATTTGTACTCTCAGGTTTCGTTTGGGACAACTTTCTTAATAATTTCAAAAATATTTTTCTAGTATAAAAATTTCTAGTTCAAGAATTTTTAGTATTAAAAAAACAACTTAAAAAGAAATAAGAAAGCTATTCCAAACGATGTCTTAGTTATTGCTAAATATAGGCACACAAAGTTAAGTTGTGTTTCTCGCCTAAATATTACACCTCTTATATTTTTCAACTTCATTTAATGCATATGAAATTAGCAAACATACTAGTCATATCAAATCTTTGGAAAATTTGACTTTACATGCCTTATAATGCTCCAGGTGATATGTGTAGATGGTGGACTATTGTGAAGGTTTTGGCTTTCGTAAGTGAACAATCTTTCAAAATTTTGGAGAACAAGTAATAAATTTTATTTGTGATTGTGCTTGTTATTGGTCTCTCATTCTTCTTTTTTATCTTTGAAAATTATTCTATTCTTTTGGGTTCTGAATGGGCATGGTTGGATTCTTTAATTTATATATATATATGTTGCGGGCTAGAATATACGCAGCGGTAAAGTTTACAAATTCACGTCTGAGCATTGCACGAATATTCAGCACACAAACAAAAAAGAAAATGAACACCATGATTTTTACGTGGAAAACTCGAAAGAGGGAAAAAACCATGGGGCCACACCAAGCTGAAAAGTTCCACTAGTGTTTTGTAAATTACAAGAAGCTGATTCGTCCCACAAGTCAGGACGATCATATTACAATCCGTTTCTTCTAATTTGAAGCAAAATTATAAAGTTCTGCAGAATTCAGGCGTCTCCCGAAAATCCGGCAGAGTTCCGGCGTATTTAGGCGGCGGAAAGAACTCCGGCGGTGGTTGGGGAGGAGATGATTCTCCCTTTCCCCTTATTCTCTTCTCTTATTCTATCTCTTCTCACTTGAGTCCTCTTGTGAATAATAAAAGCTCTATTTATAGATTTTCTGCCGTGGCATGACTTGTAAATTTAAATATGTACGATATTTGTTGAAAATAAATTTAATGATTTTAGTGGGTCGAACCCTCACCCAAAATGATAATAATATTTAATTTTGAGTTGCTGCAGAATATTAAATTTGCCATCGTACGTTCTTCACCAAATTAAAATTGTGAAACGCATGTGCATATGTCGCCCCTACCCACTAGCTGTATGGTTTCCCCGTCATTTGTCCTATGGGAGCCATTAACGCCCAGAATACCTGCAGAGAATCGAGGATGTTAACAAAACAGAGCTGTCGTCAGCATCTCTTCCGTTTCGTAATTTTCTACCTTCCACCAATCGGAACAATCCAACGGGAGATTATTGGGTTCGGACACCGAACATAATTTACAATCGGTACTTGACAATAGTCCTAAACTCGATAATGTGAAATACTGAGTTCGGTAATTCATAGTACAAAATAGTATCGAGCTCGGAACACTACCAAGCTCGATGCAGCTTGATATTGCTCCGAGCTCACCACCGAATAAAAAATGATGTCACGCATTTTAATTAGGCTCTATTATAAATCCGGTGTAAGAAACAATAATTTCTCCATCAGCAATGCCAAGAGATATTTTTTCTTATTTTCACACCTCTATAAGAAACAAAGCGTAAAATTCACCATTCGTGGACGGTCCAGATTTCACGAAGTACCGTAGGCACCTTCGGCCAGATATTTCTCAGTGGACAAACACTTCTGGGCCCACCCTCCACTCAGGCCGGCAACACAAACTTTGTTTGCTAGTCAAGGAAACCACTTCCTAATTGCCATGTATTAGTCATATATTTTATTTATTTATTTATTATTATTATTTTATTTTAAGCGGATTTACGCGGAACGCCTACCTTTTAATCAAGCGGTCTATTTAAAGGAAATCGTCGCCTTATTTTGGTCACGGTGAAGAGAATAGAGGAGAAGAAGAGGAGACGAATTTTTCTTCTCCTTTTCTTCTCATTCTCTTAAATTTCGCTAACTTCTGTTGTTCTCTATCTATTCAATGGCTCGCGCTCTCTCCAATGGAAAGGTTCTCTTCGCCGCCCTCTCCGATGGATTTGTTTTAAGTGGAAGGAGGTTTTCGTCGGCGGCAGCGGCTGCGGGAAGGGTGATGATGGAGGAGACGACGGTGTTGCGGAAGGGAGTACTGAAAACAGGAACGGCGACAGCAGATGAGGCGGCGATGTCTTGGATTCCCGATCCTGTCACTGGCTATTACCGGCCGGCGAACTGTCTTAGGGAGACAGATCCGGCCGAGCTCCGCCAGATTTTTCTCAAGAACAAGACTTATGTTTAAGAGATAAATTGATTGTGGTGGATTTTAGTGCCTTCGTTGCTCCTTTTTCAGCCTTGATGTTGTTGCTGGATGAGTGTCATATTGTTTCTATTTTAATAATAATTCGCAGAGTTTTTAGTCATCTTGGAATAAAATTTGCTTACTATTTTTTTATTCGGTCAATTAATCTTTCTTTTCTTTTTGAAAATATGCAAAATAGCATTAATACAAGTTACTATGTGATAGTCAGTCTATCATAATCTTTCCTAATCATGTCAATAAAATTTGAAGGAAGAACACTATCAACAAAAACATGCCAAATAAATTCACCTAAGGGCTTGATTAAAACAGAAATTAGCAACTCTATTGTTATCCCTATATATAAAAAAAAATTGCATTCTTAAAGAATTTAAAAAAAGGAAAATCCAATTTACGAATTCTTTTATTTAATTTTATTCAATTAGTAGGAGTACAAAGAAAAACATAAATAAAATCACCTAAAATGGTTTGAAAAATATTGGTGAATAAAGCTGCTTTTTCATCTATTCTTTCGTTTATTATGACTCACTTACTGATTATTAAAGGAGTTCTAAATGTTTTTGACATTTTTTATAGAAACTTCTTATGGCATAAGGAACAAGGAAGACAGGGATTGCAATATATTTCTTGGAATATTCTATGACTCATACTAATCGAGGTGGTATTGAAATACAAGGTTCATCTGAAAGATTTGGGAAAGTCAAATAAGCTTGGATTCGATCAATAGGACTAAAATTAAGCCCAAATCAAACTCAATTTGGGTTGATTCGAGTTCGATTGGGTTTCCTAGTAAGAATCAAGTTAAAATATTGCATTCAACACATATAATATATTATAATTGATTACGTGTATTGGTTTTTTCTTAATTTTTCATCCACTCTGGGGATGTTTATAGCTAATTTGTACTCTCAGGCTTCGTTTGGGACAGCTTTCTTAATGATTTCAAAAATATTTTTCTAGTATAAAAATTTCTAGTTCAAGAATTTTTAGTATTAAAAAAACAACTTAAAAAGAAGTAAGAAAGCTATTCCAAACGATGTCTTAGTTATTGCTAAATATAGGCACACAAAGTTAAGTTGTGTTTCTCGCCTAAATATTACACCTCTTATATTTTTCAACTTCATTTAATGTATATGAAATTAGCAAACATATTAGTCATATCAAATCTTTGAGAAATTTGACTTTACATGCCCTATAATATTCAAAATTAGAGAAATACACCCTTTTTTTTTGGAGAAATATTCCTAAATCTTCTTAAATCTTCTTTTAAGAATAAATTATCCTTTTTTTTATGTGTGGAATATTTTTTGAAATCTACTAGTAAATTTACTTCAAATTGGTTTGAATTTGAAGTTTGTTCAAACTAACTTTTAACAAGGTTGGAATTGATTCGAACAAAATTCGATTTAGATTTGTTTGAATCATATTTGAACCTTTCAAATAAGGTTTCAACAAGATTCAAACTTACTTCAACACTTTCTTCACTCATATGATATCATCCACAATGAGCCTCTTCATGTTGTTAGTCCTATCATTGACTCATTTCCTTCCCAAGCGAGCTCCCATTTTGAAATCACTTTCCCTCACACACCACCAGCTCCATCGATAAGCTCTCCCATCACGAAATCATTTTCGTCCACAAGCCCAAAAACTTCGACATTCCCATAAACCGACATCATATCAAACCCTAACTTTGTCGATCCCGTTTAAGAGCCCCCAACAATGCCAGTCCCATCCACAAGCCCCTGCCATGCGAAACCCTAATTTACAACCATGATTCCAGCTCTAATGAACTTCATTGAAAAAAGTTCAAATTTGATTCTAACATATTTGAATTACAATTAAATTAACCTTTGATTTAAGGTTTGAATTTAAACCAATTTTAAACTTTTTTTTTTTTCTAAAGATTGGCTTCAGTAGGTAGTTCTCAAATTAAAAAAATAAAAAAAGGAAAACTTAATCTGAAATAAACTTAAACGTAGTCACCCAAACAACAGACATTTTTATCAATTATGGGCAAATCCATCACAATTATTGGTTAAAACATTTGCAATGTACAATATTGCAATTGCATCTCATCCCTCACTCTCATTGTCTCACACGCTCGTCCTGTTCTAGTTTTTCGGCTAATGTCGTTGCCGCCTTGCTTAATGCTGGTTTTCCCTTCTCCATCCTCATCAAAATGGGTTATTGTATCGGATCGGGTCAACTGGATTGTCAACAGGTCGGGTTAAGGTCTAAGTTTTCAACCATCTAATTAAATGGGGAAGGTTCAAGTAAGATGGGTTCAAATCAGATCAATTTTAGACTGGACATCAACCCGACCCATTAACCCATTTTTAACACCCTATTCCAATTTATCTTTTTATTTTTTATTATCTAGGGTTATACTTTGTGCTAATAAAAAATAAATAAGCATAGAATAAACCCCATTTACCAATCCTTCAGTTCTCGCAAACCAAAAGGAGTGTACCTGAATCCCTTGATAGCAGCAACTTGATCAACTATGTATAACATTACAATATACAATTCTCCTCAAGCGAGCTTTCTGCATCAAAGAGATGAAATCATGAATCTGCAGGCTGATCTTAAACTCACATTGACAAAAACAGAAACAAATCCAACTGGTTTATTCACGAGTCAACAGAATAATCAAAATACTAAATTCAGTTTAAAAAAAAAAGCCGTCATAACAAGTATGCTGATCAAAAAGGGGCTTGGTTCAACAAATGACTTGAGCTAAGGTTTTGTTTGGGACTGGCTTTCTTATTGCTTCTTAAAGCAGTTTGTAGTACAAAAATTATAAATGCAGAAAGAAAATCGTCCCAAACGAAGCCTAAGTTATAAATGCCGTCGGGTAACAAGAAAAGTTTGATAAAATGAATAAATTTTCAAAGTAAATGAAAACAATGGAGAAATGGAGTTAGTTCTGATTCTTCCCTACATGTCCACATGCTTCAAGGATATGTAATAATTGCAGTAGCAGTTTGCCCACCAGGTCTTTTCCAAATTACTGTATTGGGATATGATGCCTATTGCTGCAGTAAAAATAGTGATTCCTACTGTCAGTGTAATGCCAGTTTCACTCGTCTTTCCTATCTTGGAAGCCGGCAAAAAGCAAGGTTTAGAAGCTGTGAATTGTGAAGCCATTCTGCCATTAAGGCTTCGTTTGGGGGGCACTAAAGGGGCAGCTTTAGTGCTGCTTCTTAAAACGACTTTTTAATATAAAATTTTTTAATTCAAAAAAATTTTGTACTAAAAAGTTGTTTTAGAAAGCAACAAAAAAACTAGCCCAAAGAAAACCATAATCAAATCAACTCAACATGTGCTCCGATTTAAGAAACTGTAGAATGGATGCTATGATAGAAATATGGCCTCAGCCTACTCCGTGTTGGTTCTGCTAAATAAGCATGAAATTTAACTATTGCCGCGGCCTTTTGGTGTTTGGTTCCGATTGGAGCCTTCCCTGCCAAGTGAAAAGTCAATAAAATGTTCATGAAATCAACAGACTAACAGAAGACATGCATCTACATCAAAATAATACTAATAAAAAGAGAAAAACCATCAGATTTCAGGCAAGCCAGCACATCGCTCATTTTGGTGTAAGATGTAGTTGGAGGCAGGTGGGAGGAACTCAATTGTTAGAAGTGAGCTTAATGGTCTTATGTACAAGTGCGTACTCAAACTTGAGAACTCTGCTAGTTCACTTTAATTTGACTCCAGCGTAAGCCTCATGGAAAAAATAATAAAATAACAATAATACATCAATTATGAGTTGGAATCAAGAGTGGAGTAGAAGCTGGACAAACGTAAGAATTGTGTTCTCTATAACTAAATTTATGTAAAAATAATAAACATCATTGAATGCCAGTTAACTTTATTCGAAATATTGAGTAGCAACATTAATCTGCAAGTTGACTATCATGGCATATTACACATCAACCTGGATATTATTGCTGCAGACCGACTCGATTTTTGTGTCTTGATGAAGATTATCTGGTTATAGATGCCTACATTTTCTGCTTATAGATGACTACATCCTGTAGAGTATTTTATCAAATTATGAAAGTTATTTGACATTAAACCCATATTTGAATGCCCTGAGCACTATTTAGAGATTATACTCCTATCCTAAATGATGTAGAACGGAGTAGGAGGCTTTGCAAGTTCAGATTTCACCAAAAAAAATTCTGAGAAATTTCCTTGTCCCAAAACCTCCCAAAAATCTGAAACAACTCCTTTCCGGAAATCTGAAACAGTTCAGATTTTGATCCAAAAAGTTCTGAGAGAAACTTCAGATTTTCTTCTTGAGAGAATGGTAGTGGAGATAAAGGGTTTTGGGGTTTAGAACTCAAGTGGAGAGTTGCAGGTGCACAGGGAAATTTGGGAGAGAAACAACCTAGGTTGAGACTTTGAGAGTCACGGCCAGCAATGGTGGGGCTTGGAAAATCTAGCCAAAGGAACAAGTTCTAGTTCTGGACAGATTTCACAATCAATTAAGAAGGAGATGGGGAGGCGGCAGATGGAGTGGGGCGGTGGAATTATTTCCTAAATCCCAAGAGCAGGATTTGGAAAATGAATAAAGGCTTGAAAATTTCGATCAAACAAAAATTCTCAGATTTGAGGGAAATTTATTTCCCAAATCAAACTCCTAGATTAGGAAATTAATTTTAGAAATATGAGAGGGAATTTGGTGATTTAAATGCTCATAGATTTGAATTTAGGAGTTATGAAAGGGAGCCAATAAATCGAATTTTGAATTTAAATTTCAATTGAATGGAATTAAACACTTTCCAAAATAGGTGGAATAAATTAGTAAAGAAATTTGAATTTCAAATTTTAAACAATTTGAATTTCAAATTAAGCCCTAATATCATGCACCCCAAATTAGGAAAGGAGTTCAATGGGGATGAGGTGGTGGATGGTGGTGGGGATGTCCGGAAGAAGGGGGACGGTGAAGAGGATGAAGATAACGACAAGGAGAAATAAGAGGGAACAAAAAAAAAAAACAAGAGACAAAAAAATTAAAGATACAACCGCGAGCCCGGACACATCCTGCGGCTGACGGGTACTACGTTGCCCTTCTCCAAGGGACTTCACGCCACGAGCCCGGACCCATCCTGCGGCTGGTGGAAACTTCGTCTCCCTCCTATAGGGATTTCACTCTCGTCCTCTCTTAAGAAGAACACAAGTGCAAACACACAAATTTTATTATAATTCCACCATACCTAATACATGAGAAGGGGCCTCTATATATAGGCCTCCAAAGAAATTAAAAGACATATTTGCCCCTTGGGCTTACATAAGAAAAGAGGGTAAAAAGGGAAATTGCAAAACTAAATTAAAATACACTTAATAAACGAAAATAAAACAAAGTGATCTTGGTCGTCGATCTTCAGCTCCTCCTCGGATTGGCATGGACGGTTGGATGTCCGCATCATTCTCCCGGGGTGGAAAAGACTCGACTCCGTCGAGTTCGCATCCCGGGCGAGCAACCATGCTCTGATACCAAACTGATGTAGAACGGAGTAGGAGGCTTTGCAAGTTCAGATTTCACCAAAAAAAATTCTGAGAAATTTCCTTGTCCCAAAACCTCCAAAAAATCTGAAACAACTCCTTTCCGGAAATCTGAAACAGTTCAGATTTTGATCCAAAAAGTTCTGAGAGAAACTTCAGATTTTCTTCTTGAGAGAATGGTAGTGGAGATAAAGGGTTTTGGGGTTTAGAACTCAAGTGGAGAGTTGCAGGTGCACAGGGAAATTTGGGAGAGAAACAACCTAGGTTGAGACTTTGAGAGTCACGGCCAGCAATGGTGGGGCTTGGAAAATCTAGCCAAAGGAACAAGTTCTAGTTCTGGACAGATTTCACAATCAATTAAGAAGGAGATGGGGAGGCGGCAGATGGAGTGGGGCGGTGGAATTATTTCCTAAATCCCAAGAGCAGGATTTGGAAAATGAATAAAGGCTTGGAAATTTCGGTCAAACAAAAATTCTCAGATTTGAGGGAAATTTATTTCCCAAATCAAATTCCTAGATTAGGAAATTAATTTCAGAAATATGAGAGGGAATTTGGTGATTTAAATGCTCATAGATTTGAATTTAGGAGTTATGAAAGGGAGCCAATAAATCGAATTTTGAATTTAAATTTCAATTGAATGGAATTAAACACTTTCCAAAATAGGTGGAATAAATTAGGAAAGAGATTTGAATTTCAAATTTTAAACAATTTGAATTTCAAATTAAGCCCTAATATCATGCACCCAAATTAGGAAAGGAGTTCAATGGGGATGAGGTGGTGGATGGTGGTGGGGATGTCCGGAAGGAGGGGGACGGTGAAGAGGATGAAGATAACGACGAGGAGAAATAAGAGGGAACAAAAAAAAAAAAAAACAAGAGACAAAAAAATTAAAGATACAACCGCAAGCCCGGACACATCCTGCGGCTGACGGGTACTACGTTGCCCTTCTCCAAGGGACTTCACGCCACGAGCCCGGACCCATCCTGCGGCTGGTGGAAACTTCGTCTCCCTCCCATAGGGATTTCACTCTCGTCCTCTCTCAAGAAGAACACAAGTGCAAACACACAAATTTTATTATAATTCCATCATACCTAATACATGAGAAGGGGCCTCTATATATAGGCCTCCAAAGAAATTAAAAGACATATTTGCCCCTTGGGCTTACATAAGAAAAGAGGGTAAAAAGGGAAATTGCAAAACTAAATTAAAATACACTTAATAAACGAAAATAAAACAAAGTGATCTTGGTCGTCGATCTTCAGCTCCTCCTCGGATTGGCATGGACGGTTGGATGTCCGCATCACTAAATGTCCTAGAGGTAATGCCTTATAAATTTGTAAGGCAGCAATGCTCTTCTTTCCACTTTGGTTGAGATCGGTTCCTCTCTCTCCCCTCATTGAGCTACATCAATAATGGTATTAGAACCAGCTTCCGAATTGTTGATTCAATGAGTGCTTTTATGCTAAATCTATCTATCTAGAGTCCTTGATTTATTGTGTTCAGGTAAAAACATACCCTTTTACTGATTGCATCTTGTTTTTGACTTTCCCCTCTGTTTTCTGAATTGATTTCCTACTGGTCACCATAATGATTTACTGTTTTATAGTTTATTGCTATTGCTTTTAAAACCCAAAATATGCAGCCCCACGCCTAGGGGTGCAAATAAGCCAAGTCGGCTCACGAACTCGACTCAATAACCAGTTCACGAGCCGAGCTCAAGCTCGAAATGATTTTTTTATTTGTTAAATAAGTGAGCTTATATTCGCGTTAGAGCGGACTTGTTACGTTAGCTTGTTAAGTCCCTTGAATAGCAAAGATTGTGAAACGAGTTGAGTGGAGCAAACCTGGGGGACTCCACAAAACTGTGATTTCTGAGAATAAATGATGCAGGACTAATTAGATGCGATGATTATGTAGTCATTTAGGCATTGCACAACTCGTCAATTAGAATAAATTCGGATTATAATTACTAGCAATTATCCACGACGAGTCAAACAAAGAGGGAGTTAATCTTGTATAAGCTAGATCACATACGCTAAGTTTTGAACATTCATGATAGTCAAGAAAAATAAAACAATGTAAAATAGTAGTTTCAAGTTAATCCCTGATCTAACAATGAGACGTAGGATGCATAGAGGATTACACTCAATTCCTACAAAGGACTTGGTTTGGCACGAGCAAGTGAAAGAGCTTTCGTGATTACAACCAACCAATTGAGAATTTAGAGTTAGAAGAAATTGGGTACAAGTGGAAAGGACAAAACCTTTGTTTACGGAGACGTAGAGATCCGTCACTTGATGCCGTCGAAGTACTCGTCAATGGATTCCATTATTCCTTGGTGATTGGAAGTAGAGTCTCCTTGGTCTTTGATCCGCCTCACAAGTGAGTACCAGGAGAAAGAAGTTCCTCCTTGCAAATGAAGAGGAGGCAAAGTCTCACGGCATTAATCCTAAAATCTGAAACAGTTTCAGATTTGAACCTCAAAATCTGAGAAAGAAAATCTCAGATTTGGGTAGAGGAGGGTGGGGCTTAGTGGGAGAGAGCCAAGGCGTGAATTTCTCTTGGAGGGATTGGGAGATGGAGCGGCTTAGGAGGGGCAGCGGGATGAAGATGAGGGTGGTTTGAAATCCCGAAACAATTCCCTGGGTTTGGGAAATCACTTTGCTGGATTGGCAAAGGAGGAGTTACGGGTAAGAGGGGAATTGAGAGAATTTGAAATACTTCCTAAAGTAATGGCCTCACTTAGGAAATAAATTAAATCAAAGATATGGGAGTTTCGGCTGTGGAGGTGGGGAAAAGAAAAATTAATATTTCCCAAAGGGGATTAGGAAATAATTAAGAAACAAATCCTAAATGGTTCCCATGGGGCCGGCGGCATACATGGCTGGTGGGGAGTTAATTGAGAGCAATTAAAGATTCATAATTTAGGTTTTAAAATTAGGAAAGATTTAATTTAAATCCTTTTGAATTTAAAATTCAAAACTAGATATGAATCAAATACTTTCCTAATATAGAAGAGCTAATTTAGGAAATAATTTGAATTCAAATTTGAAAGATTTTGAATTTCAAATTAATCCTAACCCAAATTAGGAAACAAAATAAAACAAATGAAGGGGATGATGAGGCCGGCGGCCAAGGCTTTGGCCGGCGGCGTGGCTTGGGAAATTTGGGCCGTGGAGTTTGGAAGGGGAGGGGGAATCGGGTGAGATGGCCGGTGGTTTGTGATGGTGGAGGGTGGGGAAGTTCGACGAGGGGATGATGACAAAGATAAGGAGGAAAACCACGAACCCGGCCGTCTCCAAGGTTGGTGGGTGATACGCCAATCTCCCTCTCCAAGGGATCTCTCCAAAGCTCTCCAAGAACTCTCAAAGGCTCTCAAACACAAGTGCAGGAAAATTCTTCATCATTCATTCATTAACCATAATAGAATAAAATGGGGCTTTAAATAGCCTCCTACAACATGACTCGAAACAAAAGACACAAACGCCCTTTGGGCTTACATACGATAACTCCCATAAGAGGGGTACTACGGGAAAGAAAACACATAAGCAACTAAATAAAAAAATACAACGACTCTAAATGCCACATAAGCAAATAACAAGCTACATGAAAATAAAATACATCAACGACTCAAAAATATAAAGACTCGATCGTGGCCGTAGATCGTCGGCCGCGTCTCTGATAAACTCTCCATGATGATCCGATGTCCCCATCATTCTCCCGGGGTGGGAGAAAACTCGACTCCGTCGAGTAGGAATCTATGGCGCTCTCGTAGATCTCTAGTGCATCTGGGTCAATCTGCTGCAGCTCCTCACGATCTAGCCATGTGTCCTCTGACTCGGGCTTGCCTTTCCACCTGATCAAATATCTTCTTCGTCCTCCTTCTCTTGTGGATATGATCTCATCACTTAAGACTGCCTCCACTTGCTCTGCCATAAGAAATTTGGGAATATTTGGTAGTGGAGGTAGGTTTGGGATCTCACAGGGTGGGTTCACACAAGGCTGTTTTGAAAGTGGATTTTGTGGGTTAAAATCAGGACCTTCGTATGCCACTAAGTCTTCTATGTTAAAAGAGGGATTTATATTGAAATCTGCAGGCAGATCTACTATATAAGCATTGTCATTAATTTTCTTAAGAATCTTGAAAGGTCCAGCACTCTTTGCATGTAATTTCTTAACTGTTCCTGGAGGGAACCGTTCCGGACGAATCCGCACCATAACAAAATCACCAACCTCAAAAGTTTTAAATCGCCGTTTTAAATCTGCATGTAATTTATATTCCTGATTATTCTTTTCAATTTGTTGTGCAATGTCTTTATGAAATTCATGCAAATGCTGATGCAGACTCAGAAATCTTATACCTAGAACTCATGGGAATCAGGTCTAATGGCTGTCTAGGTTTGAACCCGTATACAATTTCAGAAGGACTTCGACCCGTGGTTCGGTTAATTGAATTATTATAAGCAAACTCAGCAGTAGGAAGAATGGAATCCCAGTCTCTAATGTGTTCACCAACCAAGGACCGCAATAAATTACCCAGACTCCTATTGACTACCTCGGTCTGACCATCAGTCTGTGGGTGAAAGGCAGTGGAAAAGTGAAGTTTGGTGCCCATTTTCATCCACAGGGTTTTCCAAAAATAGCTAGTGAACTTCACATCCCTATCCGACACAATGGTTTTGGGTAAACCATGTAAACGGACAACCTCATTGAAGTATAACTTCGGAATGTGAGAGGCATCAGATGTTTTAGAACATGGAATGAAATGTGCCATTTTGGAAAACCGGTCAACTACCACACAAATAGCATCGTGCCTACGAAGTGTCTTGGGCAGGCCTAAAATAAAGTCCATGCTAACGTCCTGCCAAGGACAACTGGGGACAGGTAGAGGAGTGTAAAGACCAGTGTTCTGCTTTCGTTGCTTGGCCAGTTGGCAGGTGTGACACCGACTGACCAGCCGACCAACATCTCTCTTAAGGCTGGGCCAAAAGAAGCGGTACTCCACAGCTTCGATAGTTTTGTCCCGTCCGAAGTGCCCAGCGAGGCCTCCGGCGTGGAGTTCCCAGACCAAAAATTCCCTAAGGGAGGTACTCGGGATGCAAAGCCTCTGGGCTTTGAAAAGATAACCATCCTCCAGTAGGAAATCGTCCACCAAGCGCGTGCTGCCAGTGGACAAGAGAGTGTAGGTCTCCTTGAAGTCGGGGCATTCCAAATAATCCCTCTTTATTTGGTCAAAACCCACGACTTCTGCTCTCATCTCGGTGGTGATCATCATACGACGACTGAGAGCATCGGCTCAACTCCCGCCTTATGTCTAAGGGTGTACGTGTACTCCTGAAGGAACTCAACCCATCGACCGTGGCGTGCATTCAATTTCTTTTGGGAGTTGATATAACGCAGAGCTTCGTGATCCGAGAAAATGACGAATTCTTGCGGGAGCAAGTAATGTCGCCAATAACGAAGTGATTGGATCACAGCATAGAACTCTTTGTCATAAGTGGAATAACGTTGCCGGATATCGTTCAATTTCTCACTGAAGTAAGCTACTGGGTGACCTTTCTGGGAGAGGACTCCTCCAATTCCGACCCCCGAAGCATCGCAAGTTACTTCGAAGACTTTGGAGAAATCAGGAAGTCGCATCACTGGGGCCTCCACCATTTTCTGCTTAATCTCATCAAAAACTCTAGTGGCGGCCGGGGTCCAGTGGAAATCACCCTTCTTCAGGCAATCAGTGATAGGAGAAACAATTGTGCTGAAGTTCCGTATAAATCTCCTATAGAAGGTGGCTAATCCGTGGAAGCTGCGGACTTCCCGGATAGTCTGAGGGATAGGCCACTCTATAATGGCCCTCACCTTCTCGGGGTCTGCGGAAACCCCTTGGGCTGATACGATGAAGCCCAGGAAGATGACGCGATCTACTAGGAAGGTGCATTTCTTAGGATTGGCATATAATTGCTCCTTCCTTAAGACCTCACAAACTTGCCTTAAGTGGTCCAAGTGCTGACTAATGGAATGACTGTAAATAAGAATGTCGTCGAAGTAGACGACGACAAACTTTCTCATAAAAGGACGCAGCACTTGAGTCATGATTCGCATAAAAGTGCTAGGGGCATTACTGAGCCCAAATGGCATGACTAACCACTCATAAAGACCATCCTTGGTCTTGAAGGCAGTTTTCCACTCATCACCGGGTCGAATCCGGATCTGGTGGTACCCACTCTTAAGATCAATCTTGGAGAATAAGGTGGCACCCGTCATCATATCGAGCATGTCATCGAGCCTCGGAATAGGGAATCGATATTTGACGGTGATCTTGTTGATAGCACGGCTATCAACACACATTCTCCAAGTTTCGTCCTTCTTCGGAGTGAGAAGGTCCGGCACCGCACAGGGACTAAGACTCTCCTTAATGAACCCTCGCTGCAGTAATTTGTCAACCTGCTTTTTAAGTTCAGCATGTTCCGTGGGGTTCATGCGATAGTGTGGCAGGTTTGGAAGGGAGGCTCCAGGGACGAAGTCTATAGCATGCTGGATGTCTCTAAGAGGTGGTAACTGATCGGGGAGATCATCGGGAAAGACATCAGCATACTGTCCTAAAATAGGCTGTACCTCCTCAGGAATGGGCTCGTCAGATTCAGTGGAAATCTCACGGCCAACTAAGGCAAACAGAGGGGCGCCTTGGGCAAACTCAGTAATCAGAACCTTGGCGGTGACAAGGTTCACGCCCTTTTTAGATTTGGCTGGGTTGGATTTCGTGGTATCCGTAACCCGGGGCTGTGATGGCAAAAGCTTAATCTTTTTACCAGCATGTTCAAACACGCAGGTGTTTGAACGCCCATAAATGTGGACATCGTTATCGTAGATCCAGGGGCGACCTAGCAAAATTTGTCCAACATTCATAGCCAACACATCGCACCAGACATTCTCCTTATAAGTGGCAAAGGAGATGGGTACGTGGCTTCGTTCCTTCACCTCCAAGGCATTGGAGTTGACCCACGATACTTTATACGGGTTGGGGTGAGGAACGGCAGACAGACCTAGCTGGGATACCATGCTGGAGGAAACAGCATTAATGCAACTACCACTATCCACTATGACTTTACAGTTCTTGTCTTTGATTTTGGTGTAGGTATGGAAAATCGTGGTCCTACGCCAGTCATCAGTGGGTGTCGGGTGTGATAGTGCACATCTCACCACGCAGATGGGAGAGGTATCCGGCTTTTGAAGGCAATGAGGACCGTAGTGTCGTCCTCCTCCTCGAAGTATTTGCCTTCTTTCTCGACTTGATGGATCTGATCAACATCGGGCTCGAGATCGTCTTCAGTCATCTCCTCAACGATCGAAACCTTATAAGGACTGGAGCACTGAGAAGCGATATGCCCATACCCCTGGCATCGAAAGCACTTGGTCCCGGGACTGGACCGAGGGGCATCCGTGGTGGGAGGTTTACTTCTAAAATCAGATCTAGGTGCAGGTGGACCCGTGGGTGGTCGGGTCGTGCTCCCCGGAGTAGGTCGAGAAACAGGGGGGTGCGAGGTGGAATTACCGGCTGATCTATACGAAGGTCTAGAGTCATGAGATCGACTCGGATGCTGAGAACGGGACTCTTCTAGATCAAGCACTAGGCTGTAGGCGTTCTCCAGTGTAGTGATGTTCCGGGCAAAAAGTTCATTGCGTAAGTCTTCTCGCAGTCCGGTACGAAACACCGACAAAATTTGCGCGGGGGTGGTTGAGGTCTCCCCTTTGCAACGAATCAGGTAATCATCGAAGGATGCTATGTAATCCTTAACGGGTTTGCTTCCTTGGGTAAGTCGGTTCCACCTGTCAAGGAGTCTAGGTAAGTAAGACGGAGGTAGGTACTTCTGTTTAAGTTCACGTTTCATGGACGCCCAATCAGTAATGGGGTACTCGTTGCGGGACTCCCTAAGACTTTCTAAGTTTGACCAGAATTGGCTAGCCCTTCCAATAAGCTTCATCTCCGCGAACCTAACCTTTCTAGCTTCAGAAATGTTATACCACTTGAAGAAGCTATCCATACCTTTGATCCAATCAAGGAAGAGTTGTGGATCTAAGGTGCCATCGAAAGTGGGTGCTTCTACCTTGATATTCTTCATCAAGTGTATGTCGGGGTCATGGTTGGTGTCGTGTATGTAATGAGGATTTCGATAAGGGGCACATGGGGGCCCATCATCTTGAAAAGTATCATCCCCATACATGGAAGGTGGCTTAGAAGGTGTGTAAAGGGGTGCTTGGTTCCTACCTCGTCCTAGGTTATCGAACCTATCAGTTGTTTGTCGCCGAAGTTCCGCTAGGTCTGACTGGTTCTCCTTAAGTTGCTGACTAATCGCGCCCATTTGACCTACCAACAGGTCTAAAGTTCTGCTAAGTTGCTCCGGGTCCATTCTTAAAACACTATGGGAGACTTAGGAGGGGTTCTAAAGAGAAAACAGCAGCTAACTACTAGTGAAACATGCTTAAAACAGTAACAAATGATGCAGAAAACACTAGGACAGCAAATGACACGAAGGTGCTAAGGTTTCCTAAGCAAAATATGAGGTTAGGGAGAGATAGACAGCACCTAGATGACTAAATGATGAGCCTACAGCTTACTGAATGGTGCAGGAATTTTTCTGGCAGCAAACATAACATGAGCTTTAGCATGAATCTAACAAGACTATGTATGCCGAACTTAGAAACAATAGTTAGGAAACAACCTAGGAAGTTTTCTAGAAAGAAATTCCTATCCTAACCATGCTCTGATACCAGATGATGCATGACTAATTAGATGCGATGATTATGTAGTCATTTAGGCATTGCACAACTCGTCAATTAGAATAAATTCGGATTATAATTACTAGCAATTATCCACGACGAGTCAAACAAAGAGGGAGTTAATCTTGTATAAGCTAGATCACATGCGCTAAGTTTTGAACATTCATGATAGTCAAGAAAAATAAAGCAATGTAAAATAGTAGTTTCAAGTTAATCCCTGATCTAACAATGAGACGTAGGATGCATAGAGGATTACACTCAATTCCTACAAAGGACTTGGTTTGGCACGAGCAAGTGAAAGAGCTTTCGTGATTACAACCAACCAATTGAGAATTTAGAGTTAGAAGAAATTGGGTACAAGTGGAAAGGAGAAAACCTTTGTTTACGGAGACGTAGAGATCCGTCACTTGATGCCGTCGAAGTACTCGTCAATGGATTCCATTATTCCTTGGTGATTGGAAGTAGAGTCTCCTTGGTCTTTGATCCGCCTCACAAGTGAGTACCAGGAGAAAGAAGTTCCTCCTTGCAAATGAAGAGGAGGCAAAGTCTCACGGCATTAATCCTAAAATCTGAAACAGTTTCAGATTTGAACCTCAAAATCTGAGAAAGAAAATCTCAGATTTGGGTAGAGGAGGGTGGGGCTTAGTGGGAGAGAGCCAAGGCGTGAATTTCTCTTGGAGGGATTGGGAGATGGAGCGGCTTAGGAGGGGCAGCGGGATGAAGATGAGGGTGGTTTGAAATCCCGAAACAATTCCCTGGGTTTGGGAAATCACTTTGCTGGATTGGCAAAGGAGGAGTTACAGGTAAGAGGGGAATTGAGAGAATTTGAAATACTTCCTAAAGTAATGGCCTCACTTAGGAAATAAATTAAATCAAAGATATGGGAGTTTCGGCTGTGGAGGTGGGGAAAAGAAAAATTAATATTTCCCAAAGGGGATTAGGAAATAATTAAGAAACAAATCCTAAATGGTTCCCATGGGGCCGGCGGCATACATGGCTGGTGGGGAGTTAATTGAGAGCAATTAAAGATTCATAATTTAGGTTTTAAAATTAGGAAAGATTTAATTTAAATCCTTTTGAATTTAAAATTCAAAACTAGATATGAATCAAATACTTTCCTAATATAGAAGAGCTAATTTAGGAAATAATTTGAATTCAAATTTGAAAGATTTTGAATTTCAAATTAATCCTAACCCAAATTAGGAAACAAAATAAAACAAACGAAGGGGATGATGAGGCCGGCGACCAAGGCTTTGGCCGGCGGCGTGGCTTGGGAAATTTGGGCCGTGGAGTTTGGAAGGGGAGGGGGAATCGGGTGAGATGGCCGGTGGTTTGTGATGGTGGAGGGTGGGGAAGTTCGACGAGGGGATGATGACAAAGATAAGGAGGAAAACCACGAACCCGGCCGTCTCCAAGGTTGGTGGGTGATACGCCAATCTCCCTCTCCAAGGGATCTCTCCAAAGCTCTCCAAGAACTCTCAAAGGCTCTCAAACACAAGTGCAGGAAAATTCTTCATCATTCATTCATTAACCATAATAGAATAAAATGGGGCTTTAAATAGCCTCCTACAACATGACTCGAAACAAAAGACACAAACGCCCTTTGGGCTTACATACGATAACTCCCATAAGAGGGGTACTACGGGAAAGAAAACACATAAGCAACTAAATAAAAAAATACAACGACTCTAAATGCCACATAAGCAAATAACAAGCTACATGAAAATAAAATACATCAACGACTCAAAAATATAAAGACTCGATCGTGGCCGTAGATCGTCGGCCGCGTCTCTGATAAACTCTCCATGATGATCCGATGTCCCCATCAATAAACTTTAAGATTTTTTTCTACAATTAAGCCTCTCTCCTCCCTCCTTTTAGGGTTTGATAGTTCACACTTCGCAGACTTAACGACTCCACTCACACACTACCATCTCTTAGTCAGTTCTTCGGTTCTTCCCCTTGGCTCTCTACTCTCACTTGTGCTTCGGCCTTTGAGTACCCTAGATGTTACGCCAACAGGGACGTGGCACGTGCCCTTTGATTGGGTGCTTTTTCTACAAAATAACAACGCTATATTACAATCACGGCTAAAGCTCGCATTTTCTCTGATAGTTTCAAGTCCTTGAGTAATGAATTATAGGATATACTCGACAAGCATAAATCCCTTTTGTTAGTTAAGGTGAACTCAAATGTATCTCCTTAGACAAACATCCATCCCAAGTTTATAAGGTATTATTAGACGAAGAAACCCATGACTGCCGACAATGTTTAAAATTGTGCAATTAGGTATTGAAGCGTTTTTGTTCATGAGGCGAGGCGTAAGCCTCAAGGTGTTTTGAGGCGTAAGCCTCAAAATAAAATATTGCGTTAATTGCAAATAATTGTTAAGAATAATTTTTTATATAATACACAAATAATATGTTAAAAGATGACATATTACCTTTCTATTAAACTATGAAGTAACATAATGACATATGAAACAAAAAAATTGTACTAGACATAAAGTGTTTAGTGATATATTGCATGAAATATAATTGAAATACAAATATTACATGAGAAAAAAATTATTAAATATAGAAACTGCATAAAAGTATCATATAACATTAAGTTCAACTTCAAATTCTTTCTTTCTTAGCTCCCTAATTATCTACATTTAATTTCTAAAAAGTTGGCATCTGTATTGTATCACTGAGGGGATATTTAATTGAGTTGTCATTATAAAAAATTGATTTCTCCCCTGTCTCATCATGTGGAGTCCAATAGCTCCCAATATGCCTCTTCTTTATTTATTTTAGGCATCTTACTCTTTCATAAATGTATTTCATAAACATAAAGATGAGATTAATACTCCAAAATTTTTAGAGGTGGTGGTGGTGTGCAGCTTTCAAGTGATCCTTGATGATGATTATGATGGTGGTGGCTGTGGCAAAGGCGATGGGCTGGAGGTTGAGAGGAAATTGCTGGGACTTGAGGGTGCACGAAGTGTGATTTGTTCGGGGCTTTACTTTATGATTAATGTGTGTGTATATAAATATATAAGGCGGGCCTCACGCCAATGAGGCGAGGCGAGCCTCAACAAAGTTGAGGTGCAAGCCTCATAAAAGAAACTCAAGGCGTAAGACTCGAGGCATTTTTCACTGGAATTGCATAAAGGCGAGCCTCATATTGCGCAATTTTAAACAATGGCTACCGACAAGGTTCATTCTGTTAGGTTGGATGGACTACCTCCTTTGATTAAGCAAACCAGAGATGTTAACAATCGGGAATGATAGAACTATGGGATCTTGATCGGGCTCATCTTCATTCCCCCCATTACCCGTTTTAAGTATGTGGTGATAAATTTCAAATTATAAATATCCCTAAAATCTAATTTTCAAAATCCTTAAAGTTGTTACTATACACTGGGTAATCAGTACCTATCTCATGACTAGCCTTAATCGAAAGTTTTCTCTTGTTATCAGGAGGGGTAATTAACTATAGGGGCTTACGCCTATAGGAAACCAGAATTCAGATCATAAAGTCATCGCAAAATGAGGACGAAATTTCTAGGTAGTTTCTTATCTAATAAAACCTAATCTCCCTTTTGAAAATTTACCCTAGAATCTAAATCTATTAAAACTCTCCCCGACAACAAAAAAATGGCGCAGAGAGGCTAGGGCGCAAATTTCGAAGCCCACATTAACCCTCAATTGATTATTTCAATTGCAATTCTGCAGTTGGTGAGTTCTGTGTTGTGTCTAAGTTGTTCCACTATAATTGAATGATATCTTAAGCTTAAGACTTCAACATTAACTACAATGAAAGTAAGGGGATGAATCATCCAATCCCTAATACTTTAAATATATGGATATTTGTGTTTCCCCGCATATCTGCTAAATTATGCATTCCCCACAAATCTCTTCCTAAGTTTCTTATTTAAGACTTACAAGTGGCGTAGCTAGACTGTTAGACATGCATTCCCCACAAATCACCTAGAGTACATTTTTTTATAGCCCTCCCACAAATGCGAAGTTGTTAGTGTTGTTGGCCAATGTAGGGCATAACAATTAGGCAAAACCATGAAGCAAAGTGTTTGATTGTATACCCCTTTCAGCATTGTGGACACGCAAAGTGCAAAGAGATTTTTCTGCAAATGTTTGCTTTAGTAAAAAGCTCCGACTAATGCTTGCTTTAGTAAAATAAAGTGCACATCTAAGAACTAATAAGCACCCTAAACTTTAATATTTAGAAAACACTACAAGGTATATAAATATTTAATAATCTATATAGAAAATAAAGTTCTAAGAAGATTTATAGCATATTCAATCAAACATTAATAACAAAAGGCAGTGAAAGATAGTAAGCAAGTTAAACTTCAACTTCCAAGAGATCAAAGAGGTTTGATGCGTACCTTAAATAAAGTTAGTATAAATAATTAATACAAATAATGTAGCACATCGGGAAAGAGCACATGAAAAGTTTGACGAGGTGTGCTGGAGGAGAAATGAACCAGAGGGTGGAGGAAGAAGCACACTTAATTATCAGAGAGAAAAGAGAAAACAAAAGCGTAAAATGCTATAAAAAGAAACAAAGAAGAAAATCACATAAGAGAAGCTCGGAAAAACAAATAACAAAGGAAAAAAAAAATGTACTGAAAACGTCGATAGGGCAATAAAGTAACGGAGCAAATATACATGGGTAGAAAAAAAAGCATACTTACTTGATTGACAACAAAAGTAGGAAAGATTAGAGAAACAAACTACCACAAAAAGAAATCAGGAAGAACTTCACTTAGGTTAAGGAAAATAATGACAAAAATATGTATCCATCTTTATAAGCCACTTGAAGCGATGAACCAAATGACAGCAAACATGATAACGATGGGTCAATGGGAATAGCACACAGTTAGCCGTGTTTATGATGCTTTTATCTCTTCCTCCTTTTCAATTGAATGTGGATCACATAGTGATTACTTCCTACAACATTACTCCTTATGCGCATAACTCTATTGCACTTTTAAAAATCTAACCCTTTGTTTGTTCCTTAGATATTTTAAATACCTTGGCATAACGAAAGTATGAACATTATATTATAATTACTTAGGACTACACATCATCATGATTCTATCTTGTTGATAGCTGACAACTCTCGAAGATAGTCCATTTCCTTCCTTTTCAAAGCTACCAATTCTTCACATGCCACTAAATTGTTCTTTTAAGATAGTGGCTCCCCTCTCTGTAGTTGCTGACTAGGATGTTAGAATCTTAGCTACTTTTAAAAGATCTTATGAAATTTTTGGGCACTAATCTAATGTTTACATCAGCTTTTCACCTCAAACTGATCATCAAAATGATTTAGTAAAAATAGCAACATTCTTAGATCTCTTGTTAAAAGAATCTTGGTGATTAAGATCTATGGTTACCAATAATAGAATTTGCTTATAATAACTTAGTAAAACCGCATGTCCACCCATGAATTGGTTCATGACATTTCACCAAGGATGCCATGACTCTTCCTCAAACAAAAGTTTTCGACATCAATACTTATCATGCACCAAAAGCCTAATCAACTTCATTGTAGAAATGTACGAGTCACTCTTAAGCCTGTTCAACAATGTACAAGATACCAAAGGCACAAGAGAGCCACGACTACATAATCAACTGATCCTAGTAAAACTATCAACTTATTAGAGAGCAGGGACTAAAGGTGGATCAAAGTTGAACCTAATAAACCAAATATTTAACCCATTCAACCAAAAAACTTAGTGAATTGTTGAGAGTAAACCTCTGGCAATTCAACACCAACATATTTTTAAGATATTCGAACAATTGCCTACAAGACCATGCATGTAAGATTTCATCTAGTGCTCTTTCTCATTGTTTTGTACAAGATCTATGTTTCAGCAGTAGCTTTCCATCTAAAGCATAAACGGGTTTAAAATCACCTATACTCATACAATACAGGTCATAGTTAAGCTTAAATACTCACAGAATCTGATAGTTGATCATTTATGTAAGTCAGTGATCTCAACATGGCTTCCAGAGTATCTCTTGAAAGCTGAAACTTCACTTCTACTTCACCCAGATGGGATTTAGCATAATCTTGCAACTACAAGACAAAAACGTGGACAAGAAAAAAAGAATGTTAAGTTTTGCAACAGAGATACAAAATAAATGAACTTAGGAAAAAAAAAAAAGTTAACATAAACCTTCAGAGGGTTTACCAAAATAGTAGTTGCCAGATTGGATTTCAGTTAATGTATAGCACATAATTTGATAATTGCTACATAAACTAGGTTTCAAACATAGTTTACCATCATAAAACAATGAAAAATATATTAGTTTAGTTACATGAATACATTGCCTATTAGGTTTCCAGCCAATACACTCTTGGTTCTCTCCGAACGTCTCCTAAGAACATAAACGTAAAGAGAATCTAGAGAGCCATTTTGATTGTGAATGCTTCATCAAAAAAGGATTCATGATAATGGCTTGCATTAAAGATAATGGTGGACAAACCAAAGAACTTCAAATCACAAAAGTTTGCATCAAGGATCAAACAATAACGCCAGTTTTTTTAATTGATTATGAATATGCTTACAAAAAATGCTGATGCATTACATCAACCCAACTCAAGAATCACGGTCAGATCCAAGTCTAGATTGAACCGGAATAGCACATGAACTTAAATAAAATTTATTTTATATGGTTTTTTTAATTTATATTAGAAAGGCATTATGATTTTAGATAATTTTTTATTTTACATAAACATAAAAAAAATTTGCATGCCAGCGCACTACTTTATTATCATTTGCATTCATTGAAATGTAATGGAAATCTCCAAGCACATGGTTGTAGAATACACGTGTGTATCTCCTACATCATCAAGAGCCAATACTAAAGTAACAACAAACCATAAAGGATGTGAACATTTTCTTCCTTACATTGCAGAAGAGAAGAGAATACTAAGTAAGTAGCATCTGAAACAAACCTACAAATTGCAATATAAAGCTACGTCCTACCAGGAGAGGTGATCCAGTGCATGGGGAAGAAGTTTGCTTCTTCAACGAGAAGCTTAAGAAGAAAGGGTCGACGATACAAAATACTTGCCTTCAAGGTAATGACAGAAAGTCGATTTCCAGGTATTGAATTCCTTAACTCCATGCTCCATGTCATTGACTTCAGTCGGGGAAGAGTTGCCTGCATCGACAAACTTGAGCCATTAAACAATTATTGTTATTAGGAACATTAATTTATAGAAGGTAATGCAATGTACCAAAATTGGTGCACATTCAAAAGTTTAAAAATACTTATTTGTAGTGTGAGGTTGCGCATATCAAATTCAATTCAGATCTAAATGATTTCTATTGTCAGACAAAGGTTTATGATTTCTAATATAAATCTTTTAAACAATTTTGTTAGGGTGTACGGATACAATTCCCATCAGAATCCTTTAAATTTGTGACACATGGCATTTAAAAGTCAAATCATAGTTGATTAATTCATCTCTGATAAAAAATTTGTGGAAAAATGAAGATATTTATAGTTATTTTAAAAGCAAATTATAAAACTTTGTAAATATTTTATATCAAAATTTTAAGACATTGTACCCGCTAGATCTTCATTGTGGCATTAAATATTAACAAATGAAAATATTCACAATAAATAAGAAGGCAAAACAATAAAATTTGAAGACATTTATGTCATATAAGGAAACAAGGAGAAGAATATTTCTCATCGATTGAATACTTGATGCATGGCAATATAGATTGTTCTAGTAAGAGAACTAAACAAAATAGGAAAAAACTCTACAGTTGTACAACCCAAGCTTTAAGGAACCAAAATAACATTCCTAACTAAATGTGCATAATATCTTTCCTAGTTGGATATATACAATATGATTTTATTTTGAGCATTCTATAATAATACGCATGAATACAAAAGATGTCCAGATCTGAACATTCCAATATTTTTTCAACAAAATGAGAAGTGGAGACTCATTGCAGTGATACAAAAGTCATATATATATATATATATATATATGATGTGATACAATGGTGGAGTTACACAAGAGTTAAAGAAAATTAAATTTTAGCTCAACGAATTATCTTTTCATGCATCAAAGTTAAGTTGATTACAAATAGTTTGTAGTGTTCAAATTGTTAGGCAAAGAAACTATGACAAGAAAGCTAAACCATTTAAGCAAATGCAAAGGAAAACATAAAACAAAGGCTAGTAAATAAAATCCCACAATTAATACAAAGTTGTTCACACCTTGAGACCTTTAACTCTCTCTTCCTACGGAGACTAAATTGAGCGACGGAAGATTGTCCAAACTAGCATGGAGGTTGCCACTAAGATGGAGGTACCAAGAAACGTTGCCGTGGAAAAGGATCTCGGAGGCGGAGGAGGCACGGTAGATCGACCTTTGATAATCCAAGTGTAGACGGAGAAGTGTTCGTCAATGGAGTCTACAAGCGTCGGCAAAATTCGATCCAAGTACTCTTCGACGGTATCGTCGAAGTCAAATCCGACATCAAAGAATTGTGAACGCAAGATGTTGACTCTTCCGTTGCGGTCGTATTCAAACCCGAAGTTCCACTCGGGTTCGTCCATGCATCCTTGACGTGAGGCCGGATGGTCGCCGCAAGCAAGATCTCCCAAGAAGGGAGGGTGTGGTGGCGGCTTGGCTAAGGGAGAGGGGAGCCGGCGGTAGAACAGGGAGAGGGGGCGGGTTGGTGAGAGAAAACTGAAGTTTGATTTCAGTTTTTGTGAAATTAGGAGGGAGGGATTAGGGATTTGAAATTCCAATTAATGTAATTAATGCATTAATTGAAAATTTCAATTAGGGAGAGATTATGGGAGAGAAAACTGAAATTATTTTCAGTTTTAAGAGTGGAGGGAAAATTTCAATCCTAATTTGAATATCAAATAGGATTTGGGAGGTTTAATTGAGCATTAATGGGATTTCCCCATAGAGGGGGCCGGCGGCATGCTTGAGGAGGGAGAGATAATTTTGGAGAGGGAGAGGTGGTTTCCAAATTTAGAATTAGATTTGAAAATTTCTGAAATAAAATCCAAATTTCAAATTTGAATTTATTCCAAAACTTTCCTAAAATAGATTTCCCAAATTTGAAAAGAAATTGGAACTTGAAAATCCAATTTCAATGAGGGGGAAGGAGGTGGTGGAGTGGCGGTGGTGGAGGGGGAAAGGGGGTCGTCGGCACGGTGGTGGGTGGCGGTGGAAACTTGGCCGGCGGTGGGGAAAGGCCTAGGGGGCCGGCGGCAAGAGCAAAGGGTGGGGAAATTTAGAAGAATTTTGTAGTGGAAAAAGATTATGCCAAGCAAATAAAGAAAAAGATAATGTGAGAACTCACTAAGAGATCTCAATGGGAACACTCACCAAGAGAACTCCATGCACTCACAAAGAGAACAAAGTGTGGAAAAATTTCATTCATTCAATAATCCCTCATACAAGATACTAAGGCCATATAAATAGGCTCCAAATAAAAGAAAATGCAAAAGACTAAAATGCCCCTTGGGGCTACAAGAGTGACTACTACCCACAGGGGTAAAATGGGAAACTACGAAAATAAAAGCATAATACATAAATTGCTGGTACAAGTAAAATCAATAATAAAGACTCAATCACGGTCGTCGATCTCCGTGGTCATCTCTGATAGACGCGCCGAAATCTCCTATTGATGACCTCATCATTCAAAAACACTCGACTTATACCATGTGGCTCACATGTCATGATTTTAAGGGGGTTATGATGGAAAATAGGGCAGGACATCCTACCATAATTATTTTTTATATAAATCTAATATGAGATGCACAAAGCATGTAACAAGCACACAAAATTTGTTGGCTGCAAACTCCTAATTTTTAACAATTATTCGATACTTTGAAAGAAAACCAAAATATGAAAGAAATAAACTCAAACAGAAATTCAAATGCCTTCTAAAATGTATCAAATGAGAATTAAATTAATAAAAAATTCAATGCAATAAAAAAACTAAGAGAAAATAAATAAAACAGAAAGAAATACGCCACTACAATCCAAATAATCAAGCCTCAAAATTGTATAAGGAGATGAAATCTTATTAAATCTCCAAGTCCTTCACTTGATCAAGGAGTTGACTCTAGGAAAATAAAAGAGTAGCACATCCAACTAAAATTTTATTCAAAACCAAAAAAAATACTTTTTTTGTACAAGCCTAAGACCCTTCTTTAATAATAATAATAATAATAATAAAGAAGGAATCCCTCTCCATGATTAAACCCCTGAAACCTTATATTTAATGGGAATCTCATCATATCCTACTACTAACAATTAACACCTAATTGCAAACATAGGGCAAAAATTATGCATCTATTCTACTTCTTTCAAAATAATTTATCTTGCTCTTGCATTCTTTCCCCTGTTTGCTGTTGATTTTCTTGAGGTGGAGATGATTGAGTGCAGCTATATTTGTGAGGCTGTCATCAGTTCTGCTGGTCTTATATTTGGGCTTCTGGTTGGTTGCTGTATTTGGAATTTCTTGCAGTCCCATGGTCAAATTTTATGAACGCATTCACTTTCTATTGTAGCTCCTATGAGTTTTTTTGGCTGCATCATGTTGATATTGATTGTATCAATGGTGGTTGTGGTCGTGGCATTCTTCTAGGCTTGTTATCCATAAGCCTTAATCTGCTGGACAGGGCTAATTCAATTCTAGTTTGCTGCAGCATTTATGATCTCCATTTCTATTTTGGTGGTTATTTGGACTGCCTTTACCCCATGTTCGTCTTGCTCTATGGTGCTATTATCTGTAGGAGTTTTTTACTTCTTAATTTGGATTGGGATATGTTATTTTGTTTGTTTAGCTGGCATGTTATTGTCCTTTTCTTTATTGGTAATCTGGATGATTTAGATGCAGAATTTGAGAAGCTCTTTCAACACTAGGATCTATAATGTTTTTTATTATATTGTTAATTTCAACCATCTCTTTATTTGGTTGTTCAATTTTCTTTTTCCTTGTAACTGCTTAGGGGAATGTTGCTCCTATTATTGCTTGAGGCTTGGCACCAGGCCATGCTTAGAGATGTTTAATTATAGCATGTATGCGGTATTCTTTTTCTTGGAATTTTATGATCGGTAAACATAGATGTTCCTACATTTCTGTTTCTTGGCGTATTTGCTGCTTCCAGGTGCAGGGGCAGGTACATCACTGTTTTCTTTTAAACTAACCTTTTAGATATTACTGCTTTCTATAAAACGTCCTATCTCTTGTGCTTGTCTTCTCTTTCTATGTTGGTTTTCTTGCAGGATTTCTTTAGTGCAGGTCTTTGGGATGCTGATTTTTTGACAGAAAAATGGCGGCTAATGCTAATTTGTTGATCTTTTCTATTTTTTAAGTGATGGCTGCTTGCCACCCTATGATGTATCTAGGTTGTTTTGTACTTGTTTTTAGTAGGGACTTTGAGCTCTTAGGATTATTTTTTGCTTTTTTTGTAGCTCGTTCGAGCAGTAGTGAGCTCGAGGTCCCTTTTAAGGACCTTGTAACCTTTCTTTTAATCAACGCATAGACCCCTCCATGGGTTTCCCAAAAAAAAAAAAAAAAAAAAAAAAACCTAACCTACAACTAAAGACCCATAAAAGAAAGCTCACTTGTTGAATTGAGGGGACTGCGTGATTAGTAGAACCTTCCACAGAAAAAACCCATTGAATAGCTATGAATAATTGATGTAGAAGAACCACAATAACATATGCAAAAAACACCAAACTCGTTGCTAGAAAATAGCTCCACATCATTTAATCATTATCTCATGATATGCACTTATGAATATATATTATCAATGTGTGTCTGCAGGTGCCGACCGATATTGATAAATATTTCCACAAATCTCTTTGTTGCATCGAGATGTGGATATCCATGCATGTATGTATAGAAGCATGTTTGTATATTAGTAGCAAAATGCTTATCAAAACTGATGTAATGTATTACTGGCATCATCACCATTAGTCATTGGAATTTTTTTTAAGAGTATTTTCATGTATTTTTACTTTGAGTAATATTCTCCTGGTGAGAACTTTATATGTATCAACATTTAATATAAGAGTCAAACCAACTTAATCCCTCCTTTAAGCTAACCAATAGTCTCTCCCTCTTCACTGCCCTCATAAAAGATGTTAGATACCCACTTTCCCTTGAAAAGCATAAAGTTGAGTGCCATTTTGGAATCTACATGCAGCTATTCAACTTCCCCACCATAATTACTCTATTTTTCCTTTCCAAGACCCTTGGTCGGCTACTTCCTCTTGGTCATTTCTCTCTTGTGATAAATACTCGTGTAATATCTTGAATACTTGTCGAATGAATGAAATTTAAGTGCGGAAATTCTCTTGTTCCCTTGCACCTTCAAGTGAGGAATACTTGAGAGTGTAAGTAATGACATCCAAGGGTGATAACATTCACAGCCAAGTACTACACATAGAGCTTATCTTCAATATCATTATTATGCACCTTTGGTGGTTAGGTCTCCACAATAAAGCTACTCTAGTATTATCATTCACTCTATTTTATTTCCTCCCTCAGCTTGTCACCTTCTATTTCACAAAACATAAGAATGCTATAACTTTAAGTTTACATCTCTACGTGAATCTCCAACTTATAACTAGTTATAACGTTGGTTTGAATTAAAAGGAACATTGAATATTTACATTTCAAAACTTCATCACAAATCTTTTCGTTTAATCCTGCATCACATTAGTATCAAAGCAAACTCATCCTTGTTTTGTTGCTGCAAAAATATTTAGTTTGTTGTAGTTTATTTTTTGCATTTGTATTTCCTACATAATAAATCCATACATAGGTTGCTGGCCCTTAACATTTGCTCATCAAAATCAAATGGTTTTTTTATATATTACTGCTTTATTAGGCTCCTTATCCATCTTGTTTTGATTAATTTCAATGCACCTGCATATCATTTTAAAGGCATAATCATGAATACACCTTGCTGGAATTACAATTCCTGCATGCTTGTTTTGAGTACTCAAGACTTTTTGCTTGTGTTGACCTAACCACAGGCACTTAAACATGTCAAGCTTACACCCATATGTATATATTGCTGAGTTGTTATTATTGTGACTCAAATCTGAGGTCTACTTTTCTTTGGCCACAATCCTAGTTTGGTTTCTTTCCAAATGACAACTTGTAGTAGTCATCCATATCAAGTTTTCTCTATGGATTGTAGGCATGATGACACTCATTCACTTAAAAGAACTAGAGGATATGAGCTTCTGTTACGAGTTGGACACTACATAACTTACCTTTGAGGAAAAACTTCCTAGACCTCAATCTGAACCAAATAAGCTTCAGGCTACTCCCAAGGAGGATGATTATGAAATTCTCCCTTCAAATCTAAACCATTTTCTCCTTCCTAAGCCTAGAAAAAATCAAGCTAATCATTTTGATAGCTATTATGACTATCTAATTTAGAGGATGTTCCATATTGAATACCTTGATCCTGGGGCCATTGTTTAAAATTGCGCAATATGAGGCTCGCCTTGAGGCTGGCCTCAACGCAATTTTAGTGAAAAATATCTCGAAGCTTACACCTCCAGTTTTTTTATGAGGATTACGCCTCATCTTGGTTGAGGCGCGCCTCACATTATTGGCGTGAGTCATACACCTCACCCGATATATATATATATATATATATATATATATATATATATATATATATATATATATATATATATATATATATATATATATATATATATATATATATATATATATATATTAAAACTTGCCTGAATCATAAACTAAAGTCCTGAACAATTATGCCTTCATGCACCCCAAAGCCACAACAACTTCCTCTCAACCACCATCTTAGCCACCCCTGGATCACTTGAAAGCCGTACACCACCACCACCTTCTCTAAAAATTTTGGAGTATTATTCTCATCTTTATGTTGAAGATAAATACTTATAAAAGAGAGAGATGATTAAAATAAATGAGGAAGAAACATATTAAGAGGCATTGAACTCCACAGGATATGGCAGGGGAGAGATCAATTTGTTATTATGACAACTCAAATAAAGATCCCTTCAGTGATGACAATGCAGATGATTTTTGAGTTTTGTCAATTATGTCACTTTTTTTAAGAATTAAATATGGATGAGTGAGGAACTGAGAAAGAAAAAATTTGGAGTTGAACTTGATGTTATAAGATACTTTTACGTAATTCCTATATTTCATATTTTTTTGCCCTTGTAATATTTAGATTTTAGTTTTATTTCACACATTTTATCAGTTGTCACTTTACATTTTGTGTAATTTTTTGTTTCATATGTATGTCAATTTGTTACTTCATAGTTCAATAGAAAATTAATATATCATTATTTAGCATATTATTTGAGTATTATATAAAAAATTACTTTTAATCATTATTTTCACTTTACGCAATTTTTGAATTTTGAGGCTAACCCCTCAAAACGCCTTGAGGCTTGCGCCTCGCCGCACAAAAGAAAAATGCCTCAATACCCAATTGGCTAGGGAAAAACACAATTTAAGCACATAGTGCATAAAAAAATTAAAAATATAAAAGAAAATTAGCACAAATAACACAATTTTATACATGTTCATTCATTTGATGGGTAAATTTTGTTGTCACCACTGTAGATTTCGAGAATTAAAATCTGAAATCCTCTCATACCAAAAAAACATGACATCTCCAACTTTATAAAGAAAAAAATATAAGGCATTTGGAAAATACATTCATTTCTCAAAACATCCTTAATGAAATAATTCACAAAAATTGAATCCTCCCATGAGAGGTGGGCCCACAACTTTACTATTAAGATTGACGAATGACTAAGATTATGTAACACAATTTTTTATAAGAAAAAAATTAGGCTTCACAACTTAACAACTGAGAGGCCAAATGGCCTATGAGTCAATATGGAGGCGGCTTTGCATCTCAACCTATGCATGTTATTAGCAAGAGGGTCCTTATGGTCCTAATCATTATTATGCTACCTCGTGACACAATGAGTGAAATTTTGATGATGACATCATCCAAAATTCAAGGTGGTACCAAATACTTCTGGTATTCATCTGTATCCAAATGTGTGCACGGATTGGCTTACAAATATGGACAAGAACTTCATATGATGGTCATTTTAGAAGGTGAAAAATTTAACAAGGAGCTACAACTCTATAAATTAACGTAAAAAAATCCTAAGAGTCATTTGGCCCTGCATATAAGAAACCCGTTCATACTATTAATTGTAGAGAGTTCTAGTGATCATGGCTCCAATTATGTCTTGGTCACTTTAAGCACATAAAGTCAAACTGTTGTTGTGTCTACTCCCCTCCCACTTGAGATAAATGAGCATTTATGTGAGTTTAGAATAGCTATCCTTATGAGTTTCTCAGTGAATTAACATTATTAAGGAAAATACAACATTCCAAAGATTTTGTGGTTGAATATGCTCGTCAAAATTTACCTTATTATTGATAAGCCTGATGAACATGTCGAAGAAATTGTTGAGTCATTACAAAAAAAATTCAGTAAGAAGAGTACGTCTTCTTATACCATTTCTTTTCTTCTAAAACCAAAAGAGGGTGGTTCATCAGTTATTGCAAGCACTCTGATATTTGAATCCTTATCTTCTGTTTAGAGCGCTTGTACTCTATTTAGATCACGAAGCTCTCAAATATTTGAATGTTCAAAAGAAATATAGTTCCTAACATGTCAAGCAGATATAATTTCTTCAAGAGTAAACCTTTGTCCTCAAACACATTGTTGAGTCATTACAAAAAAAATTCAGTAAGAAGAGTACGTCTTCTTATACCATTTCTTTTCTTCTAAAACCAAAAGAGGGTGGTTCATCAGTTATTGCAAGCACTCTGATATTTGAATCGTTATCTTCTGTTTAGAGCGCTTGTACTCTATTTAGATCACGAAGCCTAAAATATTTGAATGTTCAAAAGAAATATTGTTCCTAACATGCCAAGCAGATATAATTTCTTCAAGAGTAAACCTTTGTCCTCAAACACAAGGTTGGTATTAATAAAAAGTGTTTAATGCGCTTAGTATAATCATCACTTTTTTACATGAAAGACATAAAGGTTGTTGAATTTGACAAGATGATCCCTAACTACCCCACTTTGAGAATTTGATCAAATCTGCAGGTTACGAACAAAAGAGGGCCCTATAGTTAACACTGAAAGACAAATGCAAGATGGCTATTTTATTCTTAGGTAATAATCTATGCATTCATGCTTCCTTACTCCATAATTTTCTCATTAAGGAATTGAATGCCAAAGAAGCAACAAAACATTTCGGATATGAGAAGATTAGCAGTTTTCAATGGTCAATTTTATTAGCCTAGTCTTAAACAATGCATCACTAGTGTTGTTACCCAACGTCATGTTTACCAATTAGAAAAGGAAAGAAATAAAATTTTGACTTCTATAGCCCACTTCTTATCACATACAAATCATGGGAGGATTTGCGTATGAATTTTGCCTGAGGCTTACCTTGCATGATGCGAAGGTATGAATATTCTTGTAATTGTGGTTCATTTCATCAATAGGTTAATCGAAACAAGTCATTTCCAAATTAAGACTAGTTTTGAACCCTACAAACACATATAACCCCTATTGCATAGAGGGTTGGTTAATTTGCCTAATCAAGAGCACAAAGCATGCATAACTTTCACTGAGAAATTTAACAAAAAATGTAATTAATTATAAAAATATAAATATGGTGTTCTTTCATGTAACGGGATAATTGAATTTAATGAGAGAGATGTGAATACATAATGTTAATGAAATGAGGCTTGAAGTTTCCAATTATAGCCATAAATAAGCCGACTTCTAGGCCCTGGACGATATAAATATGTAAGAAAGATAAATGATAATACCTATGTATTCAATCTTCCAATGAATGTTGGGGGTCTCCCCAATGTTTAATGTATAAAACATAGATTTGTACCATACTATGAATAAAATTATTGATACTAATGTTTATATTTTTCCTATTGACATGTACATAGATTTCATGGACATGTCTTTTTAATCAATACCCTTGTTGACTATTCGTAGATCTCATCATCTTGACATAATCTTGAACAGCCAAATCACTTATACTGCAAATGGAGTCCAACGGCATCTTGTAGTTGGAAGGGTATTTTATAATTAGATGATTCATAGTTGAGACTTGAGGAGCTTCAATAGCTTTTCTTGATTTACTTCAACAAAATTAAGAACTTAATTCATCAGAAGTGAATCCTTCAAAGCAAGGGGAATTGATGAAGTATGTTTCTATTGTAGTCACTAGAATTTTGTTTTAAGAGTTTTTTCTATGTATTTTATTTTGAGTAAAATTTGCATGGTAAGGATTTTATGTATGATGTAAAATTCTTTATATCATATATTTATCACAAAAGTTAAACTAACTTATACCCCTCCTCCAAGCCAATCAACAGTCCTCTCTCCTTTCTCCTCATAAAAGTTGTTGGTCCCTTCCTTCCCTTGAAAAAAATACATAAATAAGCATCTTCTTGAAACCTAAATGCAACCCTTCAAAACCCCACAATAATTACTCCATTTTTCCTTATATAGACCCTTGGCCAACCACCCTTCCCTGACCTCCTCTCTCTTGTAATCAATTCCCATGGAATGGCTCATGTGGTTGTTATTGTATGAATAAAAAATTTAATAGTTTTGAAATATTCTGTGTGTGAATCCACCTTTAAGTTAGAAATACTTGAAAGTGTGAGTAAGCTCCCTTGTAGGACTTCCAAAAAAGGGGAAAATGTTCATTGTGAAGGACTACTCATGGAGGTTATCCTTAATATCATCATTTTGCAAATCTCCACCATAAAGCTACTCAATTATATAATTATTTCCTTCACTTTGTGTGTACTTTCCTCAACTTTTCACACCTATTTTACAAAAGTAAAAAATGAATAAAACTTTCATTAAGTTTGCATCTCCCTATGAATCTTCAAATAACTAGTCATAATGGTGGTTTGTTTATATTGAAGGCAACAGTGAAAATTAACATTTCAAAACTTCATAACAAGCATGAATGTTAGCACATATTTATACATGTAAAAGCCTCAAAGATTTGAAATCAATCATCAAATCTGAGAAGAGCCAATGACTTTTTCGCCATAAAGAATATTAGTTAAATGAGAAATGGAAAAATCAAAAGAAACAGTCAAGCAAGGATATCCAGAAAATTTGACCAATATCTAGACATATAAGCACATGAAGCATAGTATGATTAACAGACAAAAACTACACCATCTCATATTAACCCTGCAACATATACCGGATTATCAGATGAGCCATTGTCCCTAAGAGTCACCATTGAAGATTTGTGTAGAAGATTTAAATCAGAAAAGCTTGGAATTGTACACGCATTATTGACACCATAGGGATAACTTCTTGTGTTTTCTTCTCTTGGCCATGAAGATAGATTGGAAACTTGCAGAGGTATGTATGCAGGTGGTGCATTCAATCTACCTGGAAACGTCATTCTTGTCTGCTGCGAAAGGGGCTGCAAACATAATAGTTCAGAGAAGGCAGCATGAAGAATGTAGCAAATTTTACATATTCATCAACCGAGAAGAAGAAAACCTGGAAAATAAAAGACGAGCCCTATGCCATTAAGTTTTAATCTCTCATGTTCCGTTTCTAAGTTGACCACAAATAAAATATTTTTCATTCAAAGAGGATAAAGAAAAGCACCTTAAATAACAGCAGTCAGCGTTTAGAAAGGTCAACAAAAATTGAAAATTGCATTATTCAAGACCGCAATGCCCAAAAGATTTTGTTTGAGTTTATGAAGCAAATAATAATAGATGGTTCAGCCAATTACTGACATGGATGGATATTTACCAATTTTCATAATAACTCGGCGTGTACGGAATCACTCGAAGTTGCCTGATGGCAAAATGGACGCATCAGCATATTCAGGACATCAAACTTACCAAAGAAGCACCATCTGCATGAAAACCAGCTTGATTGGGAAATGAAAGCTATTTTTGGTAAGCACGACGCTGCACAAAACTATCCAAACAATGTTCTATCACAAAACAGACTTGTCGTTGTGATCGAAACATCAAAATTAGCCAAGGAAAGACCTCTCATGTTCAATTTGAGCGAAGGCAGTGAAGATCAACAGTTTTATGGACGTGACAATGTGTGATGTTGCCTGAACGATATCTATTTACAAAATAGATTTCGTCGCTGCGTCCGAAATGTCGGAAATACCCATAAAAGACTGTAACAGTGTCTGGTTTTTGCACAAGTGAAAAGGCCTCATGTTGGCTGAGTTGATGGTAAGTACTTCAATGCGACGAGGATTGCCGAGGCGTTGATGATTATATATTTTTTCTCTTATTCTGGTTAAATTTATTAAATATATATATATATATATATATATAATTAACTCACAATCTTCCTCTCCCCATCTCCAAGTACTATCATCCTCTCCCGTGCACGACAGATCCCCTTTGTCTCTGTCACCGGGCCGAACTCCTCAACTACAGCAGCCTTCATCCAAGACTGTTGCCACCTGCAGCTCAATCCAACAACCAACATTCATCCACCTCCCACACCTAGCCGAACGCAAGCCCCCTGTTGCTCCTCTCTGGTTTGCATGCAGCTCCAAAGACCACAAACCTCCGCTCCAAGCCCACCTCTTCCTCTCATACGAGAAACCCAGCAGCTCTCTTATGCCTGCTCCATTGAACTGTCCCAACTACTACAAACCGAAGCCCACATATCTCCCCCGCTCTTCTCTTGATCACGTAAAGGAACCCGCGCCACCATCTCCTAGCAGCAAGCAGCTACCCGCTCCTCCCCTCTTCCAAGGCGGAACTCACCTGCTCCTCACACCTATTTCCTCTACTTTTTTTTTTTTTTTGAAACCATAGCCCCACGGCTCCTAACAACACTTACAACACCTCCTACCCGTGCAAAACCTTCAATCTCCTCAGCCCTTACAATATAGCAGCCCCTCGCTCCTCCTAGCCAAAACACCTCACCTGCTCCCATTTTGTTTAGGAGAAACCCACAAAAGGACCTACGAGTTAATTAAGAAAGGAAGTTACAAGGTCCTTAAAGAGAACCTTCAGCTCACTACTACTCAAAAGAGCTACAAAACAATTCAAAATAAACCTATAAGCCGATGGTTCCCTATTCTACAGAATACAAAATACCCTAATAACATCCTAGGCTTGCCAGAAACAAGGCCCAAATAAGAAAGAAAAAGAAAGTACTCTCTCGGCACCGTCTTCCTGCCAAAAAATAGCAAAACTCCAATTTCTCAATCCCTTTAATGTGCAAGAAAGACAGACTGCAAAACATACAAGAATATGGCAAGTAATATGCCACCTTCTTCCCACAAACTCCATGCACAAAGCAGGTCACCTACACTACTATAGAATCCAGCCACCTATTCTTCCCACTTCAACCAATCTCCAGGCAACTTCTCCACTTGCAACTTCCAGATCCTCAGCTACAAATCTCGAGCAACCTACAATCTCCCACCAAAACAGTCCAGAGCCCTCATCAATCACTTCAGCTCTCTCCTCTTAAACCTCCCTAACAGAGAGCTCCTTAGTTTCTACTATTATTATTTACTGTTACTAGAAAAAAAAAACCAAAAAATAAAAAAGAGAGAAAATAGAGAGAGAAAAAGGGGGAAAGAGAGAAAATTACCCTCGCCATTTTGTTGTCTTGTTGCCACTGCGTAAGGTATAATTTTGAAAATTTCCAAATAAATACTCATTTACGTTGTTCCAACGTGGCGGAGATATTTGCTAAATTTTAGTGCTCGTTCACATAGTTCCAGGGTGGCGGGGAAATTTGTAAATCTAAGAACCTATTCACGTAGTTCCAACGTGACGAGGAAACTTGCTTTTAACTCGTGCTGATATTGGAGGCATATGCGTGCTTTTTTAAGAGCTGTGGGTAGAAGACCCCGGCCACAGTGTCACCTGACACCGACCATGCACACTTTTTTAAGCATGGTGGGAAGGCCTAAACTCCCTAAAATTTCTCTTACATGGGGGAGATGCTAGGAGGCTATCAAAATTTTGTCTAAATAATAACTAGACAATTAAAATTGCAACAAAAACAAAGATTTAAATGAACTTACAGGGAACCAGACCTAAATGAACATTTGAGTAAAAATTATAATTAAAAATTATTATGAAACTTAGAAGGCAATAACAGGGGACCTATAATGTATAAGGCAACTCGCTTATGAGTGATAATAAAATAACAAACTTGTAACGAATGGATTAGCTCACCTACGAGCATAGTTATGAACTTGTGATGCACACAGCAGATTGCCCATAAGTAAAAAAGCTGGGACTTGTGGTGAACAAGGATTTCAACATGCACAGCGACTTGTCTACATGCAATATTAACAAACTTGTAAAGAATAGAGTAGCCTGCCTACAGGCAATAACATGAGACTTTAATGGATACTATAGCTTGCCTACAAGCAACAACAAAAGACTTGTAATGCATGAGCAAGAAACTTGTTATCCACACTACAATCCACCTATAGGCGATAACAGGAGATTTTTACTGAACACTATAATTCACCTGTGAGGAGCTGAGAATTCGTAGTGTGTATTACAATTCACCTGCGAGAACAAGAGCCTTATATTGAATAAATCAGCCTGCCCATTGGTGACAATAAGGGATTCGTAGCAAATAGTGTTGCTCACTTATAAGCAAGAGCATGATCTCCTAGTGCCTATTGAACAAACATCTCCTATGAGCTATGTTGAATGATCTGATAATTTGAACGAGGCAAAATTAACTAAGCAATATCTCTCCTATATACAACTGAAATCTAATTTGCCTTCAACAAACGCCACCGAATCCACAAGACTTGTACAAGTGTATAGAAGACATTTTTTATAAAAAAAAAACTCCAAAGTGAAACATAGTATACATTCAAATAATGAACTCTTGCGTAAAAAATTAAATTTAAAATATTTTAAAACCCCCCCTCATGCATTAAAATATAATTCCTTAAACTTAAATGTGCTGCATTGAGAAATGTGTTGATGCCCCTAGGAGCATGCAATAGCCTTGAGAAGCAAGCGACAATTTTAAGAAGAGTGCTACCACCTTGAGAAGCAAGTTGCTAATTCAAGAAGCATGAAGTAGCCCAATAATGCGCATTACATTAAAAAGCATGCAAACATGTTATGCAAATGCATTAAAATGTGAGCAAGTGCATTACGTGGACACATAAAAAAGTGTGCACGTTAATTTTTTTTAAAAAAATTGTGCTCTGATCGTCATATTAAACGTCTAATTTTAAGGTCCAAGAATACTATGCGGTTCAAATATTCAAGTCCAATCCTCCTCCTTGAAAGAATTGTAGTCCACTTAACTTGAATTAACAAGAGAACGCATAATCACAAATTCACCGGAATATTTAATTTTAAAGTTCACATAATGCCTTCAAAAGCTCTTTTAGTGAAACTCATCATAAGCTCTCGATTCTTAACATTCCTATAATAACTCACGAGGTCAATAATTGAATATGATCCTCTATTAGTGGGGGAAGAAAGTTAACAAGGTTCAAATAACCAACTATTTAAATCCCCGATGATGGCCATGTTGAGGATGAATTTCAATTGGATGAGACTCTACCTTTTAAATGCCTCCCAATATTAATAAAAATGTAGAAATTTTCAATAACTCCAACGTTACTCTAATGATAGCTGTGCTGAATGTAAATCTCAACCAAATGGATCAATTCAAAAAGATCTACCAAACTTTAAAGCCCAACATCTATCAAATTATTAATATTTGAAATTGAAATTTATTACATGTAACTTAAAACAAAATTCATCTACCCTCCATAACTGTTTGGCGAAAGCGATGAACTCAAACATAACTCTAGCTCACAAAAACTGAATGTCCAAATCGAGAATATCACTAAAATTCAATTTCAAATAATATCCTACTGGTAAGGATGTAGCATTTGTTCTCTAACTAATGGCTTGGCCAGATGGCTCCACAGAATCCATAGTTTAGCCAGATGGGTTTATGCGGTAATCGATTATGACTGGTCCTATCGGTAACTTGGCAAACAACTCCACAAAGAACCCATGGCTTAGCCAGAACGACTCCATATGGTAAACGATAATGATTGTGGCCCTCTGACCCGATGGCTTGGTCGAATGACTCCACGATCTTACGGTCATGGCTAAAAGCTCGTATGTTCCCCAATGGATAGTTACTATTGAGTAATGAATTATAAAGTATAATCGATAGGACAAAAAACCTTATATTAGTTCAGGCTGACTTGAATTAGTCTCTTAGTCAAACATTCATCACGAGTCTACAACGTACCCTTGTATAAAGCAATTCATGGATACCGACAAGGATCTTTCGATCAGGTTGGGTCAACTAGCTCCTCTAACTAAGCAAACTAGGGACCATGACAACCCGGGACGACAGAACAATGGGATCTTGTTGACCTCTACTAGAATCCAAAAAAAAAACCATTATCAAATAAAAAAAATACCTAAGCCCTGTTGAAATCCCTGCCAATATTTCGTCACCTACTACAGTATCATGTCCTACCATCTGCAAACGGCGCCGAAGTCAGTCACCCATCCTCTCGAGTGCATAACCCTCCCTATTTCATGCATACACAACCTTGTCGTTACAAGAAAAGCGAAGCTTCACTCGTTTGTTTCTTTGCTTTTTCCAACTCACAAGCTACCTCACACAAGAGCCCCTAGCCCCAATCCGATCATCTGCCAAAATTGCAACTCAAACCCAAATGTTCGACTTACCAAGCATCCGACTCCTCATGTGAGCTCAGGACGAAGACCACTCCAATCGATCTTCTTCCTCAATACACCGAACACAAGCCCGATTCGTTCCTCACAACCTGTCGGTCCAATTGATCATCTCTAGACCTCCAAATCAAACCTATCTAGCCTTCTTCTCTGTTCCGACCGGCCTAGACCCGCCTTCCAACAACCGATTTCCCCTAGTTGTTCGAACATCTCAGAATCCTAGCTCTACCTGCCGCCCTAGCGTCGATCTCCTTCATCGAACCTTTAGACCCCGACCTTCGACTTGAGCATTCCAATCGAGCTGAGCTCTCAGTCGCGGGCCTCCTGCTTGCTTCCACTCACACCTTCGTCATTGTTCTACCTACAACAAACTAACCGAGCTCCTCTCATACCTGAGCCCCCCTCTCATTGCTCCTATTCCTTCTGTTCAGCCAGTACTTAACTCAACTCAACCAAATCACTTACTAGATCCAGCCACTTCAAAACCACCACTACACTAGCCACTACGCCTATCCTATTATTATTATTATTATTATAAAAAAGAAGAACAAAATTTAAAAAAAAAAAAGAATCTCTGGTGCCTCAATTTTTGTGTACAAATACTCGTCGTTGTCTTGACACCGCCGTTACCGACCTCACTCATCAAAGTATAATGATATGCTTGTAATCAACAACACAGGGTTTTCAATCAATATCAAAAGGTTATCATATCAACTCATATGCAAATATCAACGAGCAAATAGAAGACTTATTGTATGCAAAGAACAATGACCCACATATGATTGTGGACATCAACATAATGCTTGCACAAACACAATGACTCATTTCTGGGGGAGAGATTTGTAAAGAACACACAAATTGGAGACAAGATGAGTGCAACATATGCTATGATGTATTCATGAACAAAACGTGGAAGATGCACGACAAATAAGCACCCTATAGTCAATATTAAATATAGAATCAAGTACATTAAATCTTGTTATCAATGATGATCAACTTGTAAGTGAACACACCAATCCACCGGCGGAGGACAACAGCAGTGGATGAGTTGTAAATGCGACAAATTCTCTACAAACATGAGTGGGAATTATACAAATGCAATAACATCTATACAGTCAATCTTAACTTGCAAACAAGTACACCGTGCCCTTGCATGCAATGAAGATCGACGTACAATGATAGGCTTCTAAAAAGAATATTGCACGTACTCAAATGACCATCATTCATATAGCTGATTAATATCAACACTTTTAAAATGCCCTCTCACATGCACGACAACATACAAAACATATCATGCAAGCATGCATTCAATATGTAAAATGCATTACGCCATGATGATACATTAACATGCAATCATATCATGCATATACACATTGCAAATATAATGTTCGAGATCGATCCTTCTATGTGAATAGATAAGAGTAGCACGGCTCGAACCATCAAACAAATATCGGGTCGTAGCGATGTCTAGGATGTTTGTTTTATACGTTCATATTAGGGCTTTAAGGTCTATAGCAAAAAAATCACTAATAAAGGCATAAAGACGACGACGAACCTGATCATCTGTCGACAAGGTTCAACCAATAAAGTAAAATTGCCCATATGTATTCCAATGATGGCTGTGTTGACAGAAAATATCAATCGCAGGGGACCCTAAATATTTGAAAATGCCTTCCAAAATTCTCATAAAATTTAAAACTCAAAAATCATAGAACTTAAATATTTAAAATTGAAATAAAAAAATCAAAATACTTAAAACAAAATACCCATCCACTCTCCGCAATAATTTGTCGAGGTGGACAAATTTGAAATTCGCTTCAGCTCACAAAGAATAAATGTCTAGTTGAGATTATTACTATGATTCATTCTCAATCCGTCTCTTTCTAGTACGGATGTTTCACGTTTCATTTAACAGATAGTTTCGCTTCCAAATGACACCATGTTACGGGACAGCACAAACTAGCCCAAGAGGGGTCGATTCAGATATATAGGAGGTGGGCTAAGCCGCCACCTTTAGGGGCCACTGCCTAAGTAAAGTGCCCCCCCCCCCCCCCCCCCCCCGGGTGGCAAGTAGAGAGAGGGCAGTTTGCATGAGGAGGCTAATTTGAATTTATTTTATATAAGGATGTAGGGTATTTAAAAGCATGAGAATGTATGGTTAGGATTTATGTTTTGATTATTGTTTCTCTTGGAGTTCTCTTGGAGGCTTTGGGCTCTAGATTCATCATCTAGAGATTGGGAGAGAACAATCCTCCTCTCGAATTGAGGATCAATTGTATCTTTGATTGTTTTTGCCTTTAGTTTTATTCCTATAATACAATCTACTATTTTTTATTATTTTCATTGAAGATCTTGAAGCTTTCTCGGTGTTTTCACCAATTATTATTAGGGTTGCTTGCGAACTCAAGTATTTCCTGTTAGGGTTACTTGCGAACTCAAGTATTTCCTATCAAATTGGGATCAGAGCAATTTTCCTGGACAATTGTGGGCTGAACCTTTTTTAAAACCAGTGGAGAAATTTTGATCGGAAGGAGAGGTTTTGTTGAAACTTGGAAGTCCATAATATCCATGATTTTATTTGTAGACGGCGGCAGAGAAAAGGTTGAATGAATTGGAGGAATCGTTGTCTTGGAGCTCAAATCAAAGCCACAATGGAAGATCGATTCCTTCATCTCGTCGAAGGAAAGGTTTCGACAATGGAAGATAAAGTTTCCAATCTTCATCTAATGATGAAGAAGATCTTCAAGAATCAAATTCAAATGGCGGCGTCGGAGGCAAAGGAACCAGTGGGAAGAACTACAAACTCTGATATTCGTAGGAGGAAAAGTGAGGGAGAAATCATGGAGGAAAAAGGGAGAAGGTACGGAGAGATGCGTGGGGATAGGGAGCATGGAGAAAGGGGACTGGTTGGGAGAAAACAGCGGGGAATTATGGAAGGAAGGTTGCTGAATCCGGAGAAAAGAGGAAAGAAAATGAAAAAGGGTTTGAACAATGTTTAAAATTGCGTATTCGGGTATTGAGGCGTTTTTCATTCGTGAGGCGAGGCGTAAGTCTCAAGGCGTTTTGAGGCGTAAGCCTCAAAATCAAAAGATTGCGTAAACATAAAATGGTAAGTTTTTTATATACTAATGAGTGAATAATATAAAACATAAAAAAAATATAAGATATGAAGTGAAATCAAAATATCCCAATAATAAGACAACATGAAATATAATTCAACTCAAAATTCTATCTTTCCCAGATCCCAGTATTCTTTTCATTAACATATAATTCTAATTTCCAAAAATAAATAGCAATGACATATCACATAAGAACTCATAAGTCATCGGCACTGTCATCCACTAAGGAGGTTATTCATTGTGGAGATCATCATTATGACGAACATGCTCTCTCCCACTTCCTCTCCTATATGAGTCCAATGTCGAGGCATTTGCTTCAAGAATTTTCGATGCTGAGTTTTAAGCGTCGATATATATATATATATATATATATATATATATATATATATATATATATATATATAGCATGAGGCGTCAAGGCCTCATGCCAGTGAAGGCGAGGCGGGCCTCAAGGGCGAGCCTCAACCAAGTTGAGGCGCAAGCCTCAGATTTTTGTGAAAGAAGAGGAAATATCAGCGTCGAGGCGTAAGCTGAATTTCAGCGTCGAGGCGTTTTTTACTGGAATTGCTGCAAAGGCGGGCCTCAAGGCGAGCCTCATATTGCGCAATTTTAAACCATGGGTTTGAAGATGAATGTTTGAGGGAAGGCCGAGAGACATGGGGGAACAAAACACTTGGAGGAAAGGGGAAACTATAACGGGATACGAGGTAATGGTGGAGATCCGAATGTGAGGAAGTTGAAGATGTCAATTTTTGAAGGAGATGATGCTTTTGGGTGGATCTACAAGGTGGAGAAATATTTCGCCAAAATTGGGATGACGGAGGATGAATTGACAGCTGCGGTCCTATATTTGGAGGGGAATGCATTATCATGGTATCAATGGAGGGACCAGAGGAGGCCTACACGGAGCTGGAGAGCATTCAAAGACTGTTTATTGGAACGTTTCTAAACCGACGGGGGAGGAGACTTCTATGAGTAGCTTTTCGTACTGGCACAGGACGGATCAGTGGCAGACTATCGGGAGCGGTTCAAAAATCTGGCCAGTCGTGTGGAGGGATTATCAAAATCGGCTTTAGAAAGGAATTTCATGAAGGGACTCAAGGTAGACATCAGAGCAGCGATAAAAGTCATGATGCCTTGTGACTTGGGGGAGGCCATGAAGTTGGCACAACTAGTGAAAAATCAGAAGAACCTAGAGAGAGGATCCAGGAACAGCAGTGCAGGAGGCACGTACCGAATGACGACTACTCATTTAGCCCCCAAGGGGCCGACAGCAGGAGAGCTTCGTGAAACCACCAAGGAGAAGACATTGGGAGGAGGAAGTGGAGGCAATTTCAAGAGGCTGATAGAGAAGGAGATGCAAGAGAAGAGGGTAAAGGGGTTGTGTTTAAGGTGTAATGAGAAATACACTCCAGGGCATAGGTGTAGGAACCAAACTCTTCAAGTTCTCACCGTCTGTGATGATGAGGAAACTGAGGAGGGAGGTGAGGGAGAGTTAGAGGAGGAGATGGAAGAGAAGTTACACCTGGATCTGGCCAAGGTCTCTCTAAACTCTGTGGTGGGGTTCACTACGAATCATACCATGAAGGTGAAGGGGGAAACAGAGAACAGAGAGGTGGTGGTGCTGATTGATAGTGGGGGCTACCCACAATTTCATTTCCACTCAGATCATCAACCAATTGAGGGTGAAATTGGTGGATACTGGTTAGTATGGGGTGATGATGGGTACGGGGAACGTGGAGAAAGGCCAGGGGATCTATAAAGGAATTCTACTGACTATCCAGGAGATTCAGGTGAGAGAAGATTTTCTTGCACTAGAGCTAGGGAGTACATATGTCATCATGAGAATGAAGTGGTTGCAGACTTTGGGAGATACCAAGGTTAATTAGGGAGCACTCACGATGGAACTGATGGTGGATGAGAGGAAGGTGGTGATAAGGGGAGATGTCAGGCTATCCAAATACATAATCTCTCTTAAAAGTTAAAACCATGGTAAGGAATATACAGGTGGTGGGTGAAGGATACTTGGTGGAGTTCCACAGTTTGGAGGAAGCTTGAGTGGAGGAGGGAGGGGACATACCCCTCTTCATATAGTCGTTTATTCAGAAACTCCAGAAGGTGTTTCAGCCGCTTCAGGGATTGCCACCACCGAGGGAACAGAAGCATGCCACCACCTTGAGGGAAGATGTGTCACCCATCAGCGTTAGGCCTTACCGATACCCTCAATTTCAGAAGGATGAGATTGAGAAAATGATCCGAGAAATGCTGGAGGCTAGGATCATCCGGCCGAGTGTGAGTCATTTCTCTAGTACAATCCTACTGGTCAAGAAGGACGGGAGCAGGCAGTTTTGTGGACTATAGAGCGTTGAACAAAGAAAAAGTGCAAGATAAGTCCCCAATTCCTGTGATTAATGAGCTCTTGGATGAACTGAATGGCGCGGTGATGTTCTCCAAACTGGATTTGAAGTCTGGTTACCATCAACTCAGGATGAGGGAGGCATACATCTCCAAGACAGCTTTCAGGACATACGAGGAGCATTACGAGTTCCTAGTGATGTCATTTGGGCTTACCAATGCCCCTACTACGTTCTAGTCACTGATGAACAGGATATTCAAGTACTACCTTCGAAAGTTTATTTTTGTATTTTTTGATGACATCCTAGTGTATAGCAAGACTGAGGAGGAGCATATGGAGCACTTGAAGGTGGTCTTGGGAGTTCTACAGGAACGTGAGCTGAGGGCCAACCTGAATAAGTGTTGTTTTGGTCAGACCAGTGTGGAGTATTTGGAACATGTTGTGTCCCAAGAAAGGGTGGCAGCGGATTAGTCAAAGATTGAGGCTATGTTGAGGTGGCCCTTACATAAGAATCTGAAGGAGCTGAGGGTGTTCTTAGGGTTGACGGGGTACTACAGGAGGTTCATAAAAGGTTACAGCACTATAGCATGGTCACTAACAGAGCAGTTGAAGAAAGATGAATTTTCATGGGGAGAGGGGGCCACAACTGCGTTTAGGAGATTAAAGAAGGCTATAACTATGGTACCAGTCTTAACTTTACGAAACTTCACTCAAGCATTCATAGTGGAGACAGATGCTTTAGGGTACAGGCTGGGGGCAGTACTTATGCAGAATTCTCGACCCATCGCCTACTTCAGCCAGGTGTTGACAGCCAAAGCCAGGCTGAAATCAGTCTACGAGAGGGAGCTGATGGCCATCGTCTTAGCCATCCAGAAGTGGCGACCCTACCTGTTAGGGAGGCAATTCAATGTCAGAACCGATCAGAGGAGCCTGAAGTATGTGTTGGAGCAGCGGATGGTGACCGAGGAGCATCAGATGTGGTTGTCCAAATTGTTGGGGTAAGATTTCAAAATCCAATACAGGCCAGGAGTGGAGAACAAGGCAGCAGATGCTATGTCCAGATGTATGGGGGAGCTATAGACACTGGCAGTATCGATTCTGTTGATGCTATATTTGGAAGCCATTATGGAGGAGAGCGCGAGGGATGAGTTGGGAAAAATCAAGACAGATTTGTTGAAGGAAGGGGGTAGCCACCAAGGATACAGACTGGATGGGGGGAGACTTCGGTATCAAGGGAGATTTGTGATGCCCAAGACATCAGTCCACATTCCACACTGCAGGAGTTCCATCGGAGTGCAGTTGGGGGTCACTCAGTGGTACAGAAGACCTACAGGCGGCTAGCCTCGAAGTTGTATTAGATGGGGATGCATAAATATGTAAAGGAGATGGTAGCCCGGTGTGAAGTCTGTTAGAGGAACAAATGCCTATCTATGTCACCGGGAGGACTACTATAGCCGTTGGCTTTATCAGATAGAGTGTGGGAGGAGATATCTATGGACTTCATAGATGGACTGCCCCATTCAGAAGAATTCATAGTGATTCTGGTGGTAGTTGACCGATTGAGTAAGTATGCTCATTTCATCCCACTTCGATACCCATACACAGCAGTGAGAGTAGCTTCATCTTTTATCATAGAGGTGGTTTGATTGCATGGAGTACCAGAAGAGATAGTATCCGATAGAGATAAGGTTTTCCTCAACCATTTCTAGAGGGAGCTGTTCAGATTGCAATGGACAATTCTAAAGAGGAACACTGCCTACAACCTACAACCTACAACCTACAGACATATGGCCAAACAGAAATGGTTAACAGGAGCTTGGAAACCTACCTTAGATGCTTTGTGTTGGAGTCACCCAGGCTTTGGGCCAAGTGGCTATCATAGGCTGAATACTGATACAACACCTCTTATTATTCTGCTTCTCAGATGACCCAATTCAAGGTATTGTATGGAAGAGATCCACCTCACTTAGAGCATTTTGGGAGTAGCAGTACTTCAATTTCTTCAGTTGAAGAGTACTTGGAGGAGAGGGACAGAGTGTTAGAAGAATTAAAAAAGCATCTGCTGAGAGCCAAACATATTATGAAGAAACAAGCTAATGGGTATCGGAAGGATGTCCAGTACGACGTGGAAGAGAGGGTATTCCTGAAGCTCCGACCATACAGGCAGAAGATAGTCGCCGTTAGGAGGAATGAGAAGCTTGCCCCAAGGTAATTTGAACCTTATGAGGTATTAGAGAAAATTGGAGCGGTGGCATACCACCTGAAATTACCACCATCAGCGACTATAAATCCGATTTTTCATGTGTCCCAGTTGAGAATGGTCATTGGAGAGTATACAGCAAGCCTGGAGTTACCAGTGACACTTATTGAGGATTTAGAGGTGATTCAAGAACCCCTAGAGTTGATTGGAGTTCGCCAAAAAGAAGATGGGGTTAAAGAAGTGCTAATCAAGTGGAAAAATCTTTCGAACTACGATGCCAAGTGGGAACCCTACGAGAGGGTGAAACATCAATTTCCTAATTTCCACTTTGAGGACAAGGTGGTTCTTTGGGAATGGGTGTTGTTACGGGACAGCCCAAACCGGCTGATGCAATCAAAACTTTGGATTGCCAAGACACAAATCTTCCTTTCATAAAAAACCTAAACATAAAAAATAGAACAAAACGATACTATTATATCCCACAGAAGTTTAAACAAACACAACCACACTTTAAAATAAAAGACACAACACATCACAACCTTTTGTAATTTTTAGAAGAAAGATACAATGGAAGGGATACCATGGAGAAAAAAATGAGATAGGAAATCCGAGACGAAATAGTAGAGGGGAAAGGGAAACAAAGCTAGCTCACAAGCTAGAACAAAACCGCAGGTTTTCTTTTCCAAAAATCACTACATTTCACTCTCTTAAAAAAGCCACAAACAAAGGAAAGAAAAGAATGCCAAAAGCCATGCTCTTAGGAATAGTTTCTTCAAGATAAATTGACTGATTTTCTCCAACTTCATATTCAATTACATTATGATTTTCCATTTTTTTTAAGACTTTAAAAAGAAAGGAAGACCCAACAAAAACCTAAGTCTCTGATATCAATTTGATGCAATCAAAAATTTAGATTGCAAAGACACGAATCTTCCTGTCATAAAAAACCTAGACATAAACAAAAATAGAACAAAACAATACTATTATATCCCATAGAAGTTTAAACAAACAACCATACTTTAAAATAAAAGACACAACATATTAAAACCTTTTGTAATTTTTAGAAGAAAGATACAATGGAAGGGAGACCATGGAGAGAAGAATGAGATAGGAAATCCGAGACGAAATAGTAGAGGGGAAAGGGAAATGAAGCTAGCTAGCAAGCTAGAACAAAATCCGCAAGTTTTCTTTTCCAAAAATCACTACATCTCACTCTCTTAAAATAGCCACAAATAGCCCCTATAAATATGAAAGAAAAGGAGGCCAAAAGCCATGCTAAGCCGCCCACTACAGACAACCAAAAGGGGAAAAAAAGGCAGTATTAAAGGCATAGTAGAAGCCAAACCGAACAGCCAAAAATTGGGAAAGCTAAGGGGCATCAGCAGGAACCGGATAGCCAGCAAGGGGAACTGGGAAAAGCAGGAATCGAATAGCCAGCAAGGGAAACCGGGAAAAGGCAAGGAGCAGGAACCAAACAGCCCAAAGCAAGAAAAACCGGGAAAGCAGGGAGCAGGAACCGAACAACTCAAAGCCAGGGAAAAAGGGAAAAGGGGGGGGGGCATTGCTTACATCACGAGCCCAGGAGGGTCGGTTCAGACATATAGGAGGCGGGCTATGCCGCTTAATTTAGGGGCCAGTACCTAAGCAAAGTGCCCCCCCCCCCCCCCCCCCCCTCTTTGGGTGGCAAGTAGAGAGAGAGAGAGAGAGAGAGAGAGAGAGGCAGTTTTCATGAGGCTAAATTTAATTTACTTCATATTAAGAAGCTTTTATTAGGAGGTGGGGTATTTAAAAGCATAAGAAGGTGGGGTTAGGGTTTATATTTTAATTATTGTTTCTCTTGGAGTTCTCTTGGAGGCTTTGGGCTCTAGATTCATCATCTAGAGATTGGGAGAGAATGATCCTCCTCTCGAATTGAGGATCAATTGTATCTTTGCTTCTTTTTGCATTTGGTTTTATTCCTATAATACAATCTACTATTTTTTTTTGTTTTCATTGGAGATCTTGAAGTTTTCTCATTATTTTCACCAATTATTGTTAGGGTTTCTTGTGAACTCAAGTATTTCCCGTTAGGATTACTTGTGAACTCAAGTATTTCATATCACACCACAAGTAAACGATTATGACCGGGACCCTCTGACCAAATGATTTTGCTGCAAAATTGCATCATTATATTAAGGTCATGATCAGAGTCTATATGTTCCCCAACAACGTTAAATCATTGAGTAATGAATCAACAGGATATGATCAATATGGCACAAAGCCCTATATTAGCTAAGGTGGATTCATATTTGTCACCTTAGACAAACATTCATCCTAGATCTACAAGGTACCCTTGGACCAAATAACCCATGGCTGTCAACAAGGATCCTTCTGTCAGGTTGGGTCGAATACCTCCTCTAACTAAGTAGGTCAGGCACCATGTGACCCCGGACAACGGAACCATGGGATCTTTGTCGAGTCCATCATCATTCCCTCCACCATTCGCTTTAAGTGCAATGTGGTAAATTTCTAATTTTAAATACCATATTTTTAAATATCAAATCATGCTGCTACTATATGTTAGATACTATGTATCTGTTTGATGGCTAGTCTTAATCGAAAGTTCTCTCTCATTATCGGGAGGGATAATTAACTATAGGGACTTGCACCTTTAAGAAACCTAAACTTAGATCATAAAGTCCTCACAAAATGAGGGCAAAATCAATGGGTAATGTCTAATTCAAAACCCAATCTGCCTTCTGAAAATTTTCCTCGGAATACCATGGAAGTAAGCTTTTCTTCTATGGAAAACCAATTTGGAGGGGTGGAGGAGATGATAAGGAAGCTCATGGAGATGCAATCCAAAACTCCACCGGTGGTTCTCATCGCTAATCTTAACATGGAATCGACAGGGATTCCCATTGCTGAATTTAAAGAAAACGAGCTCAAACAAAAAGAGTTCGATGAGGAGAGTTTCTTTCATAAAGAACCACTTCCTAGGGCTCCGATAAGGAGAGGATTAGAGGTTCTGAATGGGGGGATAGCAAGAAGAGAGTTTTATGGGGGAGTTGGTGGAGTAGTCGATCACTATGGAAGGCCTTTTGGGTAAGAGGAGTGGACGACCGGAGGAGGGGATGGGACGAGCCATGGGGATCAGGTCATGTGAGGTGGATGGAAGAAAGGTGAGATTCCCACACTCGAGAGGAGGGAGGGGGGGACCAATGGTGGAAGAGATGCTAGGGTGAGGAAGCTGAAGATACCGGTATTCAAAGGGAAAGATGTCCATGGGTAGGTATACCAGGTTGAGAGGTATTTCGCAGTGAATAGATTGAGAGAGGATGAAAAGCTTACAGCTGCAGGGCTATGACTGGAGGGGAAAGCCCTTGCTTGGTTCCAATGGAAGGAGAGTAGATATTTGATCCGTTCGTAGGAGTTTAAAGATTGCTTGTTGGAACATTTCCAAGCCATCCGGGAAGGAGATCCTACATGAGCAATTTCTTATCTTGACTTAAGAGGGAGCCATCAAGGAGTACTGGGAGAGATTTGAGTTGCTATCGAGACAGTTGAGGAAAATTTTGGAGGAAATTGAGAAGCTAATCAAGGAGATGTTGGAGGCCCGAATCATTCATCCTAGTGCTAGCACTTTATCTTGTCATGTGTTATTGGTGAAGAATGACGGTAGTTAACATTTTTGTATAGACGATAGGGCTCTGAATAAGGAAACAATGTTGGATAAGTTTCCTATACGAGTCATGAATGAGTTGTTAGATAAGTTATATAGAGCAGTGATATTCTCCAAGACTGATTTGAAATAAGGAAATCATTAGATTAGAATGCGTCCTACGGACATCCACAAGATAGCTCTTAGGACTCATGAAGGCCACTATGAATTCTTAATGAAGCCTTATGAGCTTACCAATTCCCCAGCTACTTTCCAGTCGCTGATGAACAAGATATTCTAGCCCTACCTCCACAAGTTTTTATTGGTTTTCTTCGATGGCATCTTGGTGAATAGCCGGTCCGAGGAAGAGCATGTGGAGCACTTGAGAGTAGTGTTAGGGACATTAAAGAAGCATTAGTTGTATGCCAATTTGAAAAAATGTTCCTTTGCACAACAAAGGGTGGAATATTTGGGACATGTGTCCAAATCAGGAGTAGCTATAGATCTTTCCAAGATAAAGTCTGTATTGGAATGGCCCTTACCTAAAACCTTGAAGGAGATGAGGGAGTTCTTGGGACTCACAGGATAATATAGGAAGTTTGTGAGGGTGTACGGCTCTATAGCATAGTCATTCACATAGCAACTAAAGAATGATAGTTTCAATTGGGGGAGGTAGCCAAGGCATTTTAGTAGATGAACAAAGCCATGACGAGTATCCCTGTGTTAGCACTACCAGATTTTAGCCAGCTGTTTGAAGTGGAGACTGATGCATAAGGCTATGGGTTGGGGGCAGTCCTCATGCAGAGTTAGAGCCCCATAACTTATTTCAACCAATTCTTGACAACTAGGGCCAGGCTGAAATCGATGTATAAAAGAAAGTTGATGACAATGGTGGTGGAAATAAAAAGTAACAACCTAATATATTGGGGTGACACTTTATAGACATGACTAACCAGAGGAGTTTGAAGATCCTGTTAGAACAGAGGATGGTGACAGAGATGCATCAGCTGTGGTTTTCCAAAGTTGTTGGATTATGACTTTGAGATCTAGCACAAACTTGGGCTAGAAAATAAAGCTGCAGATACTCTATCCATACGTAGTGAAAACCCTCAAGTTATGGCTCTATTTGTTCCCATGGTGGTAGATTGGGAGGCATTAAAGAGTGAGAGCGAGTAAGACGAGGAGCTGAATAAGATCAAAGTAGACTTACTGCGGGACAAAGACACTATCTTGGTTACTCTTTGATGGGTCATAAGCTATTATACCAAGGACGGTTTGTACTTTTGAGGGCATTGCCACACATCCCTCACTTATTGCAAGAGTTTCATGGCACAGCTATTGGGGGACATTCAAGAATCTAGAAGATATATCATAGACTGGTAGGAGAGCTCTACTAGGTGGGCATACATAATGATATAGAAGAGTTGGTGGCCAATTGTGATGAATGTCAGAGACACAAATGCCTGACTATGGCTCTAGGTAAACTTCTACATCCTTTATCATTACCCGAGAAAGTGTGGGAAGAGGTGGCTCCAGACTTCATTGAGGGACTAATTAGATCAAAAGGGTTCACTGTGATTCTAGTGATAGTGGACATATTGAGCAAATATGTTCATTTCATTCCCTTATGGCACTCAAACACAGTGATATCAATGGCATCGCAATTATTAGAGAGGTAGATCATTTACATGACATACCCGAGGCCATTATGTCCGATTGGGACTGGATCTTTTTGAGTCATTTTTTAGGGAGTTATTCAAGATGCAAGGGACTATCCTAAAACGGAGTACAGCTTACCACCCTTAGACGGATGGCCAGATGAAGGTAGTGAATCGCAGTGTGAAAACTTATCTTCGTTGCCTTATATTCGATACACCAAAGATGCGAGCCAACTGGTTAGCATTAGCGGAATATTGGTATAGCACTTCATATTATACAATAGCCCAAACAATGTCTTTTAAAATCATAAATGGGAGGGACCAACCTCATCTGATACATTATGAGCATGGCAACACATCAGTGCCATCAGTGGAGCAGTACTTGGAAGAAAGAGAAAGAATATAGGCAAAATTGAAGAAACATTTGCGGAGAACACAATAAATCATGAAGAAACAAGCAGATGGACACAGGAAAGACGTGCAATTTGAGGTTGGGATAGGGTTTATTTGAAAATTCAGCCTTACAGACATAAGACTTTGGCAAGACAAAGGAAAGAGAAGCTTTCCCCCCTACTTTGGATCCTACAAGATAGTAGAACGCATTAGAGCAGTAGCATAACGCATACAATTGTCACTGACTTTAGCCATTCATCTTGTATTTCATGTTTCACAATTGAGGCGTGCGATTGGAAATCATACATTATCTCCACTACCATCAACTCTAATAGAAAACATGAAGGTCATTTTGAAACCTATGGACATATAAAAGGTTCGTCAAGGGGAAACAGGAGCACTGGAGATACTAGTCAAATGGAAGGGCCGATCAGAGCATATGAAGCTACGTGGGAGCCATATGAGACGATCAGGAGATAGTTCTCTTCCTTCCACCTTGAGGACAATGTGCGTCTATTTTTTTAGGAGGGGGAGTATTGATACGCAAGGGGCCAGACGGCACACCCAGCTTGGATCGAACTAGGGGCTAAAGTGGGCAGAACTTGGAAGGGAGAAAGAAGGGGGTTCGATTTGGGAGGATATTAGGAGAGCCTATTTAGGATTAACTGTGGTTATTTTGGCATCAAGCAAATTTATTTTTTGCTCTCGTTTTCTTTGTGAGTTTCCTAGCGACGTTTATGGTTTGCGGAGAAACCGATCTACCACTCGAATAATAAATCACTTGTATCTTGCATTGTTTTTTAAGAATAAATAAAAAAACAGCCATTATTTTTGTGTTCATACGCTTTTCTTCTCTTTTCTTTACTATTTTTTCTTCCAAGACAAATCAACAGGCCCCAAAAGCTCAAATTTCAGAGCCCACAGATGATTTTGAACAAGGTTGGCCGAGAAAAAGTTGAGAGGTTTATGTTCTTTCAAACCACAAAAAGGTTGAAAATCTGAGCATAAAATTAAGGCTTTTTTTTAGTAATGTCGTGTTGCAGCTATTTTATGCTCTAGGAAATAAAATAAGTGCTAATTTAATAGAGATTGATGAGTTGCTCTCCAGGTGCCTTGTCTATGATCATGAAATTATAAAAGAAGCACACATGCAATACAAGGTCACTCTTGGTGCATTTTTTCTGAAATCAAATTTGTATCATGCCAGATTTTTACAAAGCAAAGCAGCTGAAAAGCATTCCCAAATGAAACTTGAGTTGCTACATAACTGTCCACACTATCTAATAGCTTTTCTTTGTATTATCTCGCATATCAAGCTTCTCTTCCACAATAAGCATAACTGGTTTGCTTCCAAGGGCTTTTACAATTACGGCTTCACGTATGCATGCCTTGACATGGAATTTATGGCATGTGGCTTTTAAAATTGTATTCTGTCAAGTATTATGGATTTCAGCATTTTTCTCTTTCCTTTAAGAAACAAACATCAAGTGATGTGTGCTGACAATTAAAACAAGAACCTGACCACCAAAATGTTTGGCGCAAGAATGCTCGTAACTTTCATTGCTAAGGTGTTTTACATGCCCTACAAACTAGAAGGATGATTATCTGAAAAAAATCTGATTTATGGCTAATATAGAATTCTGAAAGAATTTTAATACCTGCTCACGTGCAGCTTCCTTCTCCCATTGGCTTTGATATTTCTGCAATAATGTAACAAGAGTTTTCTGAATATCAGTTGAGAGGTCAACTGGAAAGAGTCTCTGTAACTCCTCTACAGCAAGCTTCTCTTTCGAAACTTTTCTGATGATAAAACGTAGGCAAGACAGAACCTAGAATTGGAGCCACTGTGCTTAATATCACGCAAAAGATAATAACTAGTTGGAGCAAAGGAGAAGCATAAGACGCTGATAAAATAAACACATCAGATATCTTATAAAACTCAATTTTTTACTAATTATGAAGAGCTACTTTTTACTAAAAATTCTATAATTTCTTATCATGAAGAATGGGGCTGCATGGTCAAAAAGTGTTTTCATTTGGAAAATTAGTAGGTGAATACTGGTATATCAATTGTTTATCTTGTTAGATTTCAATAACTTCCACGTCAAACCATAAGCAAGAAACTGAGTATCATTTTAAAACAAAAATAATGCTATATTGCCCAAATATATCAAAAGATAAAATGGGGCGACAAAACTCAAATTTAGCAATCAATTAACTAAAAGAAGTTATAGAATACTCATTTGTCTCCCACAGCTAGGGATCGGCATGACATCTCATGCTCGGCTGTGCTACCTTCACTTGCCAACCAATCACCCTCTTGACAGTCCTCTCATCAATGTCCTATCTGAGAAGTCCATTATCAACATCAACATCCATCATCATCATTGTCATCACACCTAAGACATTCATCATCATAAGAAAACATACATTTCTTTCCATAATTGCCAGCCTCATCTCTTCCTACTCTGCCCTGTTCTCACCAATGTAAGTCCGACTAGCCCTTGCCACCAACCTTTCTTTGATTTTTGCTCTCTTGGTATCAACAACGAGGATGAAATTCCTAAATGCTATTGTCACGACCCGGCCCGGATGCTCGATCTAACGAGGCGGGTACGAAAAGTTGGACAATATTACATTTACATCAATATAATAATAACTCATCAACATAAATTGTTCTATTAACTGAAGAGCCACTAATCACAAAGAAAACTTTAATCAATCTAAAACCAAACTAAACATTTTCATCAGTTATTTTACATGATGTCATTTGCACGTCGTCTTCTATAAATGAATTCTTCTCTTTCAGTCATTTCTTCTTCTTTGGAGATTTACCTGAGACATTAATTTAGGGGTTTGAGTTTACAATGTAAACTCAGTGGGTAACTATTTAAAACAATCAATATAAATATTTTTTTTATATGTATCATATCATTTCTTAATATTATTTCATTCATTTCAGTAATTTATACATCTCTGATCATTTTCTTTTAAAACATTTTAAGCACTTTCAACTTTAATATTTCCTTTTCTCATTTGATTTGTACAGGAGCACCGTTTTAAAGTACCCAAAGGTACAACCTTTCCAGTTATTTCCTTTTCCATTTCCAATACCTTTTCCTTTTCCTTTTTACGTGCATGAGTACGGCGTCACCAGCTAGTACCATAAGGGAGTGAACTCCTGAAATTTTTCATACATATCATTTTTCCTTTCTTTTTCATTTATCTTGAACATTTTTATTTTTCATTTTCATATGTCATTTTCTTTGTTTGCATATTTTCTTAATACATACATGTATTCTTTTTCATTCATATACTTAATTTCATTTATGTTACTTGATTCTTTCATTTTCTGTTGTAATAATATTTACAACTATTTAGGCATTTAATTTTTCAACATTTCAGACATGATAGTCTTTAAAATAAAACTTTGAAGGCAAAAGAATAATACTAAATTTTGAATTTCATAATTATAATTACACACTTTGAACCCTTCAAGTCTTCGGTGTAGGGTACAACCTCGAACCTCTATCCAAATCTCTAACATCAACCAATAAAGATTTCATGAACTTGCTTTATCAAATAAAACTTAAAGAATAGTTTCTTGACAGAAATTACTTACAATGGAATTTTTCAAATCTCCCAAAAATCCTTCTTCCTCTTCCTATACAATGAGGAAATTCCCAAAAAAAATTGTTATAAGAAAAAGAAGCAACTGAACCAAGGGTCAACAAGGTTGCTACAGATTAGCAAATTTATAAATGCCATCCGACGAAGCCAAATTCAAGTTTAATAACTAACACCAAAAAAAACATAAAAAATGGCAAACTACATGATAACAATTTCAAAATTCATGTGTGAAAAGGCAGGGTTCTTGGAACCAAAATGCGAAACTAAGGCGCCTAAGGTTGCATTTGTTAGCACAGGTATTGAATAGTACTCTTCTATAAGCTACCAGTGTCAACAATTTCAAAATACAGTCATCATTGTGGGCCTTGCTTGATTGACTAATTACAATCCTAATGAATTACTCTAATTTGATAGCTTTAGCTTACCCGATCTCCAAACTAAGACTTGCACAATAACCTATCCACAACCTTGCCACGACAATCACATCTTCTTCATAGCTCCGAACTGTAAAGCATGGACTATTATAGTTTAAAGCTCTATAACACAATCAAATTGCATGGGAAGGCCAATGAAATCATAAAACAAAGCGTGATTTACCATAATAATAAGAAAAAAATCATACCAAGAATATCTAGTTTTCCCTTGGCATTAAGCATAGATCTTTACCCTGGACACTCATTGACACATATAATTGAATAAAGTAACTCCAAAATTCGCTCACCATTAAAAATATGAGCAGTCGAGGAGAAGAGATTCAGTAGGTAGATAACATATAGATTAAAACAATATTTAAGAACCACAGAATAAATATTGAAAGAGCCATATTGTTGTGTCCTTTTCTCCAAAAAAATATATATATTTAAGCACCACAGAATAAGCATTGAAAGAACTATATTGTTGTGTCCTTTTCACCCAAAAAAAAATTGTGTTCATCAGTTTCTTAAAAAGAAAAAATAGGAAAATAAACATGTCATTTAAATGGCATAAATACATCTAAAATTCTCCACTCATATCCAACCATATATCATCATCATTGTCATTAGAAAGCCTTATCCCAATTATCTGGATTCATTCTTGCTATGTGCTATTAACTCTAGCTCAAGTTACTCGTACTAAACAACTTCAAACTGTATGAACATTGAGCTGCCCCCTTTTTCCTTATTTTATTTCATATTACTTCATTCTTCATGCCTACTCGGTCCACTTCTTTATTCCAATTTATAAGCAGATCCCATACTTTAAATTCAGTTCTAGAAAGGAAAAGTCCATTTCAAATTTCTCTTATTTTAACTCATCCTACATAAATAGCCAATGCTTCAAAAGTGCAACAAAATAGCTCGTAATTATTTAGTTACAGAATTCATTGGCATGTTTCTAAGCAAGCCATCAAGCTGCCATTTAGGCCATCTTCCCTTGTGTTACTACAAAGCTTTGATGTTATCTATAATAATGTTCTGTAACAGTAATTATATTAAAGGGATTAGAAGACATGAACAATGGAGTTTAAACAACCTCGAAGCCTAAAAATCACACCGTCCCCACTACATGTTCATTATTTGTATACATCCTTATAATCTCATCAAATTTAAATTAAAATCTAACATGTCTATGTGTGAAGATGAATACTTTTTATATTTCAGCAAAGTCAAAAAGTTCCGCAATCATTCATCGCCGCATTTGCATTTTCATGTTATGGTATATAATCATACAAGTCCTAACCCAGTGAGATGCATGTGCAGAAAAAATAAGACTAAACATCAAATAGTGTAAATAGCTTATTAAATAACATATAATCGAATTTGATAATTTGATAGATGAATACTAAATTACTTTGTTAAGATTTTCATCAAATAAGATTCCACAACAACAATGTCAAAAAAATTTAAATGGGAAATTTTCTTTTAATTTTACACTTGATGTAAACAAAAAGATTTAGGATTGATCATTAACGGAAACCTAGCATGGCTCAGGTGTTATCAAGCATAAGCTTGTCTATCTCAAGCATGTGTCAGCTTGGACCTGATCATTGGGTTGAATAGTGCAATCATACCCAGCTCATTAATGAATAAGGCAAGACCATAGGTCACCCAACTCGCATAAAATAAATTGAAAAAATGAGCACTTACAAATGGTAACCTAAAGGATAAGAAAATCTATAAGATTAACCATAAAATCTTAAGTATGGGTCTCAAGAAAATGAAATTTCATAGAACTATTATAGATTCTTCTAAGCTCGAGACAGAATGGGTCCGAGCTTGCCTAAAATTCCATAAAAATCACCAGTTGAATTCTCACTCAATCTCAAGCTTTTAAGCCTGAAATCTACCAACATGCCTATTTTTTCTACCAAAACCTTTCAAACAGAATGGACTTCGTTGGCCTATTGGGTCATTTGCATATTGATCATATCTAATAAATATAGATAAGCAAATAGATCTATAAATATAGATTATATATATATATATATATATATATATATATATATATATATATATATATATATATATATATATATATATATATATATATATATATATATATATATATATAGATGATGCATAAGAAGTTACATCCTTATTGAACTTTTCCTTATCTAGAAAAATATAAACTCCCTTTTATATTTTAGATGTCATAATGCCTATAGTAATGTACAATCAGTTCATGGAACGCCTTTCATTGCTCTCATTATATGCTTATAATAGAAATTTTTGAAGATTAGGTGGGGGAGCCCATTTTGAAATGAAGCCCTCTCCTTGCTCATGGATTTTAAAAGTTTCAAATAAGAGAAAGATTTTTTTCTTATTGTAATATATAGACATAAATACTTTCTCCTCCCACTAAATGAATAAAATAATTTAAAATTTTGAAATGAAGATCTTTTCTTATATTTGGTTTTAAAGATGATAGACATTTTCTCTCTTTCCCTTTTTTAGGGAGGATGAATCAAAGGGGACCAAAGTCCTTAACACCATTAGTACATATAGATGTAGATAGGTATAGATATGAATGGGTTAAGGATTTAGGTCAGTGAGAGAGATGCGAGGGTTGGTTCATATAAAGTAGAAACATCTTTTAACAGATGATTTGACTTGAAAGAAAAAGTGTGGAAAGGATTTTAAGAGTCTCCTGCTTGCTTTTTTTTCTGAAGAGCCATCCAATCTCTCACATCAATAGTAATAAACATTAAAAATAAATTTGTCAAATTTTTGTGAGGGATTCATTTCAAACAGGAGCCATCTTCTTTCATGCTTTAAGAATAAAATTTCTCTCATTTTTCATTAGTATTAAGCATATTGATATTATCACACAAGTCATCCAAAACTGAATGCATTGATCTTTTCTATTAGATATTCATGTAAAAGCAATCATTACACACCAGAAGCCATCTTCAATGAAAGGAGAAAATTTAGTCCTTGAACACCACTGGTCAGACCACCAGGTGGTGACTGTTCTTGCTAACAACTTTGCAAACAACATGAGAAATCAAACTTGACAAAACATAAGAAAATAACATTGAAAAAACATAGGGAAAAGCTTTGATTTGAAAATTTCCAGTCTGAAGTGCAAGAAGCACTATACAAGTGCAAGAAATTCAACTAGAATTAAATAATTTAATGAAAATAGCCAACGAACACAAGAGCCCAGATGCTCAGAACGACATACGATATATTTTAAGATAAAGAAAGCATATTCACTAACACTAGTTAATAAGCCCAATAATACTTTCAGTTGCCGTGCAAAAAGAAAGCTTCCAATTCGCCGCAGGATGATGGGGGTGTCTGAGAAATTTTGGAGCTATAAAAGAGGTCCAACCCTAGATATCAATAAATCGAGAGAGAATAGTAACAAGCTTACAGGGTCTAGCTCCTGAGGAACCGGGAGGTTGAGTAAGAAATGGATGTGCGTCCTCTGGATGGGGGATAGACCTGATTTCCTCGTCTCCCATAGGGTTTCTAGGACGCCGTCCAAAGATTCCTCCGACGTCGCCGGAGATAACTTGTGGAGGTGGATTAAGAGAGGCGGAACCTCCATATTCTCTAGGAGATGGAAGGATTTTGTGAGCTATTAAGTGCATAAATTAAACACAAAGGACTTGATCGATGAAGGAAAAAAAAATATATGAAGTTTCAAAAGAATGCAAGATGTTTGTTAATATATGTATTGTTTATCAAATGATAATCATCTTTGTTATATGATGATTTAGGATTTAGATTTCTTAAATTTATACATGATTATATAGTTTAGATGTGTCAACAAATTTTTTTATGAGGGAAGCACTTCATGAGGCAATTATTTTTTATTAATTTTAATAGAAACTTCTTCATATTAAATAAAAATGTTGAGATATATAAGATAATTTATAGGGGGATTTCCATATATACCACTTTATTTCATGCTATTTACATATCTAACATTTAAAATTTAATATTACAAGTCTATCACCAATAAAACAAAAATGGGTGTATGGAATGAAATATTAAAGTTTGTATGGTGGTATGGGTGGTGATAATGAAATATAGAAGTGATATATTTGATATTAAAATTTTATATAAGTGATAGGAATGTAATATTAAAGTTTTGGATGTTAGATATGTAAATAGCATTAAATAAAGTGGTATGTATGTAAACTTCCCTAATTTATATCATAAACAAAATTTTTATTTAGACATGAAGACGATTCCTTTATATCTATTATAGAATTTCATTTTTAATCAAATGTAGCACTTGAAACCCTTAAAAGAAAAACAATGTGTTTGCTTTAAGAATGAGGCTTTGGTTTATTTGGCTACTATCTTAATTGCCCTCAAATCCACTTTAATGCTTTCATCAATCATCTAACTCATCAACACATTGAATGTTTATTTAAGCTTTATTCATCGCATTAACTATCTTTCTCTCTGGTGGCTACCATGTAAGAGTCTTCGCTCCTACTCTTTGCATATCTTGTCCCCTTATGACTTTTTATCTTACATATTATATATGTGTTAGGATTACGCCACAAACCATAATTTAAAGAAAAATTCATCGACCCACCCTCCGTTACAGGGTATCTTGCTCCAGCCAGTCTAAATAATTTTACAACTAGCCAATTTTTCTTATAATACCACATTTATCTTATATCTGTCATATCCTTTTCTATACAAATTTAATTTCATGTATGAGATGCAATAATCTATGAAATGTAAGAAAATTTATACAGTATTTATTTACTTCATAAAATCATAACTATTAATTTATCGAGTGAAGTTTAATAACATTATAGTTAAAATACTCATAAAAATTATATCTATCATATACAAAAAGTTGCTTGGTAAAAATTTTATAAATCAGGAGAAAATATTTTTTTATCAATTCAGGGGAGATTACATTCACTAAACACAAAACCACTAAAACGGGTTTCTTACCACGATTAAAAAAAATCAAATAGAAATGACAGATGAAAATGCCTTGGAAGACTCTCTCTCTCTCTCTCTCTCTCTCTCTCTCTCTCTCTCTCTCTCTCTCTCTCTCTCTCTCTCTCTCTTCTCGTCTCTTCCCTCACCGTTCTCTTCTTCTTCTCCTTTCTTTCGTTACCCGATAATGTAATGAAATGAGATAAGGCATTGTGGGATGACAGGGATATTAAGATTAAAATATTAAATTTTATTTTTAGTGTATGGTGCTATGACACCTAAGACACAATGCGGTTGTACTACATGCTACCCCAATAATTACTATAGAATAAATCCTTCAAAGTCGAGGTAGTATTTTCCGGTGTTATGTGCACTCAACGTTTTTGTGCTTTCTAGCACAACACCACAGTATTGCATGCACAATTTTAATACTTTTAAAATAAATATCACTTTGTGAAATTTAGATTTGTTATACCTAACTCTGTAGAATTTACCAAATTGCTTGCTAGGTTAGTTGGCCATTTAGTTTGGCAAAAAAAATCATGGCCAAGTTCCCCCATTTGCACTTACTGCATGAAATGACCAAGCTAACTATCCCCAAGCCTTTCAACAATTCAAGACACTTAATAGACCTCCATTGGCATTCCCTAATTGGATTGGCCATATGTGATGGTTGGGGAAGGTCAAATTCCCATCTTCTTGAAGCAGCTTTTTAGTACAAAAATTAAATGTTTGTATTAAAAATCTATTTTAAGAAGAAGTAAAAAAGTCATCCCAAACGAAACCTTAGTCTTCAATGGAACTCTTTCACAAGGTCAAGCAAAGCTAAATTTGATCAATTTTCTTCGTAACTCATAGGATGTTGATATAATCTAACTATGAGCATGAAGTAAAAGTGGTTTCATAAATTGAGAAGTAAGCTTATAATTCAAGGCCATTTAGCCATTGGATTATGAATTCATGACTCTTTGATCCTCTTTGATCAATTTCATTAAGATCTATTCACAGATCTACTTGGATTAGAGAAATTAAAATGATAGATTTTTATTGATAGCAAGAGGAAGAGGATGATGATTTCATCGTCCATTTTGTATAAATTAAATGCATGGCCATGAATATTTATACTCCCTATCTGCAGTTTAACTTGATTAATCTCAACTACTTGATCCAAGATCAAACAGTTGAGGTTAATCTTGTGTGTCACATAGGACCCGTTACTAATAAGAGGAACCAATTGAACTGTGTTGCATGTAAAAGTGTAGCTAACTGACTACATTTAATTAAATACATTTTCTAGAATTTAATTTGATCTATAAATAGTTTAGAGGTTTAAAAATTGATGGCAATTTTATTTTAATTTCAAAAAATAGAAATGAACCCTCATAATGGATTTGACCTAAGAACTTTAAAAAATAAAAATAAATAATTTGGCCTAAGAACTTTGAAAATTAAAAATAAATAAGAAATTCATAAAAATATGAAGTAAAGTTCATTTAACTCATAATAGATCTGATAAAAAAAAATCTATCATTTAACTCATAATAGATCTGATAATTTTGAGCTCATTTAAACCCCAAATAAAAAAATAATAAGTTTTAATACAATAATAAAAAATAAGAAATAAATAACTTATTAATAAAAAATCATTAAAAATACAAAAAAAAAGTAAGAAAAATGTCGAATAAATTTCTATACACTAGTAAAAATCATAATTACAAAAATCTGAATAGATTAAAATAAATATCTTATCAAAAAATAATTTATTCACAAGCTCTTAAAACTTAAGAATAAAACAAAATTGTGAATCATTAAAACTTAAATTGAAATCACCTTGAATAAAAATTAGATAAATTAAAAAATAAAATAAAATAAATTGAGACCTTGATTGCATGGATTTGAAGTGATTAGATGGATTTATCTAGTATTCCTATCTAGTCAAGGTCATAAGTTTAAAAGAGTTGACCTTCATTAAACCCTTAAATAGATGAAAGTTGTAAATTCCATTACATTTTCATAGACCTATGATAGAGTCATTACTCTATAGGCTCATCTTAATTTTAGGATCTAAGGTTGATTCCTCATATCATAAGTCCTCAGTTCTTAAGTATTTTCTCAATCTTATTTTGAAGAAAAGTAAATATCTAATTTCTAATAAAATGAACAACTTAAATACTAAATTCTAACTTTGAAGCTCTAAATTAATCCTAACATAGAATAGTTTGAAGTACTTTTAAGCTTTTTAGAATTTAGTGCTCCTTGATACTTTGATATTTAAATGGTGGATTTTGATACCAACATTTTGGACATAGTTACCGAGTTGAACTCTCTCATTTATGGCCATTTGATACTTTCTTGACACAATGTATCCACTTTGTCCCCTCCAAGTGTAGTTGGTGCCACTTTGATTATATAGATCGATCAACCTGGGACCAGCTTGTTTTCATGACCTTTGATATCAACCTTCGTCCTCGCTCATCTTCCTGAATTATATAAGATGAACTTCTTTAACTTCTATGTATTGATTAAATCTTTCATATGGCTCATTAGGTGTATGCTTTCCTTATTGTCGCACAAGTGGTGATTATGGATACCTTGAGGTATCCCTTGCATGCATTCATGTCTTAATGGGAGAAAGACACATGATGACCTATTATTTTTGAATGTCCTTCACAAACTCAATCATAGATGCTTTTAGTGGGGTGATAATCAAGTACTAATGAGGTGGGTGTCACTTCTCCTCCCAACAATGGTGAGTTCTTGGTGGTTCCTTATTTACTTTCCCAACTGAGCTTTTGATTCTCAATGGCCTTATTAACAATGCCTCTCTTTAGTAGTGGTAAAGATAAATTTAGGGGAATGTGATATCCTTTCAAGCATATGTACACTCGAGCATCTTATCATGCCCAAGTGTTCAAGGCTAGGGAGATCTCATTTCACGGTTATGTCTCTGGGCCCTAGAGGTGTTAGATGATTTAACTACATTATTGTACTCCTAGAAATTAGCATGGCTATGAACAAGTTCAAATAATTCCTTTAGTGTTCGCCATTGTTGCAAGTTAAGTGTATAATTAAATGACCCCTCCCTTTGGCCCTGGATGACCTTCTCTAGTATGACTCCAGTTAGGACATTTTGAATTTTATTGGAGGCTTCTCTCCTATAATTTATTTGGTAAGATTCTTCTTCATCATTAGGGATAGTAGGCCTCATCAATGCAATTTATTGAGGTAAGCTCCCTAGCATTAGATCATGCCCTCTGAATCACTATGTCCTAGAAACCCTCTGACATATGCTCCCTAAGGTGCTCCCTTGGGACTTGCACCAGTGCCCCTTGGAGCATCCATGTGATCATCTCCTCGATCACCATAAATTTATACTGAGTGGCAAAGTCCTGATTCTCCATGTTGATTGGACTATCACATGGCTCTTCTTCTCATAATGCTTGATTTCTAGAAAATGATATCAAGTTCATACTAACCGTGCCTTTGATGATACAAGATCTAAATTTTGTTTGTGGGTTACACCTTCACCATACTCATGAGACTATTTAGAATGACACATCAAGAAAAAGAAAAGATGGCTAATAAAGAGAATAGTTCTAGAAATATATAACTATTTTTTAGAAGTTAAAACAATATGAAGTTAAAAAATTCCTTTCAATCTCATATTTATAGATTTAGGAAAGTTAAAGAAGAGGTTACAACAAATAAATAATAAAATAAAACATGATGTAATTGCTACATACATTTGGATGGGACTTTGTAGCTATATGTGGATAGCCATCTCTATTAATTTTGTCTTTAGACATCTCTAGCGAGTGCCTTCAATGACTATGAGTGGCTTTGAATAACATCTTAGATTGAGGTGTCAACTTGGCAGATATAGTCGTCATAGCAAAGTTAGAATAGACAAGCATCTACAACTAATGGGGCAACTGGCGAGTGGTCCTCTGGTAGAGCTGAGCGCCCTCACGAGGGCAAGTTGTTCCGACCGGAGTTCACTCTTCATAGGGCGAGTCCCTTATCAGAACAAACACTTTTAAGGAAAGTGCCTCTCTTGATCGAACTCTTCCAAGATGTGTACTCCTCTTGGTTGAGCTTTCTTGAGGCGAGCTAACCTGATCTTCAATTCCTTAGTCAATTCTCTTAGTTCCTACGACTAGTCCAGATGCTGAGTTCAAGATGTAAATTTATATCATACCATTTATCATATATTTGGCTTGAACGCATTGCTATTTCTGACATTGCTATTTAATTTTTACTGTTTAAAGGCTTAATGCAGTCCATTGGAATCCAATACATAATTCTTCCATCGAATGAGTAACAAAGGTAATTAAAAAGCTCGTCTTTATGTATATATCGTGTTAAAACAAGAGAAAATGGCTGAATCATATATGCGATTTATCACAGATCTGCTTTACTAATTTTTCTATCATTTACACAGCGAACTATTTTCTTCTTCCTACTTCTTACTACTTGCAATTAGACAAAAAACTGAAACAGTTCTACAACCACTATTCCATCTCGAACTAAATAGAAAGGCATAAAGAGTGAAAATAACCAAACAAACGTTTAGCAATAAGACAAAAAAAAAAAATACAGGCAACAAAATTGGAAGAAGAGAATGCTGCATGTACTATCTCCTTTCTCTTCTGGCTAAACATATCTCGGTTATCCTTAGCTCATACAACATTTTTCTTAGAAGTTCGGACCTATTTGCCTATAAAAAACGTAAACCCTAACCCACTAATTAATAAGTTTTTTTATTTTTTTATTTTTTTAATTCATAAGGCTTTCTTATAATAACCTAGAAAAAAATTAATAAAAAAAATCTTAATAACCTAGAATTTAAAACTGAGTTTTAATTAGATTTTATATAAAAAAAATCCTAAAAACCTAAAATTTAAGAATTTAAAAAAAATTAAATATTAAAAATTATAAATAAAAAATTATAGAGTTTGGATAATCATTGGAATCAAAATTTAAAGAAAATAAAATTTAAATATAAATTTTAATATAGTTTTTAATAAAATTTAAAACTCATCTTTCTTTGGTCTCATGAAAGAACAGTTCCAGTTTGAGTCATTCTCATTTGAGATTCCAAAAGAGCATCATTGTCTAAAACTTTAAAATCTTTAAATTATATATCAATGTTTTAATTTAGAGTGCTCTTAGGAGACTCGTCTCTCTTTGGATATAATTAACTATAAGGACTTGCATTGATAGAGGGCCTATATCCAATAATAAATTAAATACTTTCTAATTTATATAAGGTAGCAAAAAGTTTCTATAAATATAAAATTTTTTTGTTAAAATTTTATTTTTACTTAAACCAGTGTAAACTATCCCTGAGTTGACATATTATTCTCAATTATGTAGTTGATTACAAAAATAAAATTACAAAATCAGTGATTTATTTTCCCAAAATTCATTGTTTTGTTATCCTGCTCTTTCTCTCTCCAAGTGATGGGTAGGTGATAATCTTGTCAATCTCCCTTTATTCTCAAGAGAATTAATATAGTGGTCTAGTTGTGGGTGTAAGATAAGAAGCAACTAAGTTCTTCTTTTTCAAAAATAGATGAAGATGATGTTGATCAAGCTTCCAAAATGCTCCAACTTCTATAGTTTACTACAAAAAAATTTGACCACCACAACATAGTTAAAAAGATTATCACTCGCTAATCTATCTTCCACAATAAAGGTGATTGGGTGGATTTTGATACCAACATTTTGGACATATAGTCTCCGAGTTGAACTCTCTCATTTATGGCCATTTGATACTTTCTTGACACAATGTATCCATTTTGTGCCCTCCGAGTGTAGTTGGCACCACTTTGATTATATAGATCGCTCAAGCTGGGACCAGCTTGTTTCCATGACCTTTGATAGCAACCTTCGTCCTCGCTCATCTTTCTGAATTATCTAAGATGAACTTCTTTAACTTCTATGTATTGATTAAATTTTTCATATGGCTCATTAGGTGTATGCTTTCCTTATTGTCGCACAAGTGGTGATTATGGATACCTGGAGGTATCCCTTGCATGCATTCGTGTCTTAATGGGAGAAATACACATGATGACCTATTATTTTTGAATGTCCTTCACAAACTCAATCATAGATGCTTGTAGTGGGGTGATAATCAAGTACTATTGAGGTGGGTGTCACTTCTCCTCCCAACAATGGTGAGTTCTTGGTGGTTCCTTATTTACTTTCCCAACTGAGCTTTTGATTCTCAATGGCCTTATTAACAATGCCTCTCTTTAGTAGTGGTAAAGATAAATTTAGGGGAATGTGATATCCTTTCAAGCATATGTACACTCGAGCATCTTATCATGCCCAAGTGTTCAAGGCTAGGGAGATCTCATTTCACGGTTATGTCTCTGGGCCCTAGAGGTGTTAGATGATTTAACTATATTATTGTACTCCTAGAAATTAGCATGGCTATGAACAAGTTCAAATAATTCCTTTAGTGTTCGCCATTGTTGCAAGTTAAGTGTATAATTAAATGACCCCTCCCTTTGGCTCTGGATGACCTTCTCTAGTATGACTCCAGTTAGGACATTTTGAATTTTATTGGAGGCTTCTCTCCTATAATTTATTTGGTAAGATTCTTCTTCATCATTAGGGATAGTAGGCCTCATCAATGCAATTTATTGAGGTAAGCTCCCTAGCATTAGATCATGCCCTCTGAATCACTATGTCCTAGAAACCCTCTGACATATGCTCCCTAAGGTGCTCCCTTGGGATTTGCACCAGTGCCCCTTGGAGCATCCATGTGATCATCTCCTCGATCACCATAAATTTATACTGAGTGGTAAAGTCCTGATTCTCCATGTTGATTGGACTATCACATGGCTCTTCTTCTCATAATGCTTGATTTCTAGAAAATGATATCAAGTTCATACTAACCGTGCCTTTGATGATACAAGATCTAAATTTTGTTTGTGGGTTACATCTTCACCATACTCATGAGACTATTTAGAATGACACATCAAGAAAAAGAAAAGATGGCTAATAAAGAGAATAGTTCTAGAAATATATAACTATTTTTTAGAAGTTAAAACAATATGAAGTTAAAAAATTCCTTTCAATCCCATATTTATAGATTTAAAAAAGTTAAAGAAGAGGTTACAACAAATAAATAATAAAATAAAACATGATGTAATTGCTACATACATTTGGATGGGACTTTGTAGCTATATGTGGATAGCCATCTCCATTAATTTTATCTTTAGACATCTCTAGCGAGTGCCTTCAATGACTATGAGTGGCTTTGAATAACATCTTAGATTTAGGTGCCAACTTGGCAGATATAGTCGTCATAGCAAAGTTAGAATAGACAAGCATCTACAACTAATGGGGCGACTGGCGAGTGATCCTCTGGTAGAGCTGAGCACCCTCACGAGGGCAAGTTGTTATGGCCGGAGTTCACTCTTCATAGGGCGAGTCCCTTATCAGAACAAACACTTTTAAGGAAAGTGCCTCTCTTGATCGAACTCTTCCAAGATGTGTACTCCTCTTGGTTGAGCTCCCTTGAGGCGAGCTAACCTGATCTTCAATTCCTTAGTCAATTCTCTTAGTTCCTACGACTAGTCCAGATGCTGAGTTCAAGATGTAAATTTATATCATACCATTTATCATACATTTGGCTTGAACGCGTTGCTATTTCTGACATTGCTATTTAATTTTTACTGTTTAAAGGCTTAATGCAGTCCATTGGAATCCAATACATAATTCTTCCATCGAATGAGTAACAAAGGTAATTAAAAAGCTCGTCTTTATGTATATATCGTGTTAAAACAAGAGAAAATGGCTGAATCATATATGCGATTTATCACAGATCTGCTTTACTAATTTTTCTATCATTTACACAGCGAACTATTTTCTTCTTCCTACTTCTGACTATTTGCAATTAGACAAAAAACTGAAACAGTTCTACAACCACTATTCCATCTCGAACTAAATAGAAAGGCATAAAGAGTGAAAAATAACCAAACAAACGTTTTGCAATAAGACAAAAAAAAAAAAAAAAAAAAACACAGGCAACAAAATTGGAAGAAGAGAATGCTGCATGTACTATCTCCTTTCTCTTTTGGCTAAACATATCCACTAATTATGAGTTGGATTTGATTTGGTTGGTGGAAGATTCTTTAAGCTCTCACCAATTTCCTTCTCATTCTTTAAAGATGCATTCAACCCTTTAAGAAAATCAGAATTTGATTCCACTGTCAGCATCAACCTTCGAACTTGAATCTTCTCCCTTGAAGACTTCATTTCGGGGGAGAGAGATATCAGCTGAGAACACAAGAGCAGTTTCATGAGAATAAGAACAGAAAAGATAGACAAAGCTTTGGAGAAGACATTCATGGTGATTTGATGAAGTGAGGAGGAGAAGAAGGATGGTTAAATGCTCTCTCCTCTTCATAATATGCCTTCGAAGCAGGTATACTTCTGACACTTCAATATTAAACAAGAATTGCCTTTATGTTAGCCAACAAAAAGGAGCCAGTATTGTCATGTGATAAGAAGAATAAAATAATTTAATGGAGAATAAAAGAACCTTTTCCTTATACTTATTACACTTCTCATTTGTACCTTCAAAGATTCATGAAATTACAAAGTTTTACTGTTGTTAAAATTTATTTCTACCTTCTTATTAACATCTTTCCATTCTATCTTTAATAATTCATGTTGGAAGTATGCTGATCATGTGATGTTCATTTGACTAATCCCTTCTTCTGACTCACCATATTCAATCAAGATCACTTTTGGGTTGTTTATTTATAAACCATGTGACAAGATCAATGCATTCAAATATATTTAACTTTATAGATCTTGATTAATGGCTGCCACATATTTTATCCTAGTTTAGCTAAATCAGACATACATAAGATTTAAGCATCGTTTGGGGCAGCTTTTAACCACTTTTTTTTTTGGCTACTTCTATGAAATTTTTGTGAGCGAAAGCAATAAGAAAAATATCACAAATGAAACCTTAATCCCTTAAGAAAATTAAATTATTATCAGATTGGCTTGAGCAGACACTGTAGCTTTCTATATTAGCACTACATGAAAAATTGTCATTATCGTCGGACTTTCCGGCGAGCATATATGTGCCGGTATAAGATGCAGAGTAATCAACGAAATATACGCCAGTAACTTTACGGTGGAATTATCGGCATATATTCTGGAATGTACAGAATGAATGGGTGTTTCCGGCGCTCTTTCACGCCAGTAATTCCTACGGATTATCCACCGGTCCTATCCGCCAATAGCAGTCGACAGATCAGGATGACGAATTATTTGCCGGTACTTCCGGCGAATCTTTTCCGCCAGGAATACCAGCGGATTAAACATCGTAATTTGTCTAGGGAAATCGACATATAAACATCTTTTCTTTCACCAAAAATATGCCAGAAACTCCGACGAAAACATTTACGGCGGAAAAAATTTTGCCGGTTTAGTTTTGCATACGCGCGAATTACCGTTAAATGGATTTTCGCCAGAAATTTGCCGGAAGTTTGGTGGATTTCCAAATCTGCCGGTAACCATACATTTTCCTGTAGTGTAGCTTAAGTTGCTTTAAATGCTGTACTATAATCAGATTAATTTGAGCTGACACTGTAGCATTCTATATTACATTTGCTGATTGTTGAAAGAGCAATGGAATATTTAAAATGGAGTTCTGCAAGTTGATATTTATTTTATGAAAACTCACATGTGGTGTTCTTCATTTATTGTTGCTGAAAATTAGATATGATTTGAATATTTTTTGCAATATCTTATTTTGTTTTCTAAGCACATTATTTTAATATACTTAGAAGTAAAAAAGGACTGCACTATCCTTATATCCTAAACAAAATTAGTCTTTATAGAAACGTATCTCATCGTCCTTCATCAAGTTGGGAAATTCATCAAGCTCTGGAACTTAGATGGTGAAGTCCTCACTGATCTCTTAAGGTTTGTTTGGGACGACTTTCTTACTGCTTCTTAAAATAGTTTTAAGTATAAAAATTAAAAATTTTATACGAAAAAATTGTTTTAAGAAGCAATAAAAAAACCGTCCCAAACGAAGCCTTACTCTCGTGTAACTGACGTGAAGCCACTACTATCATATCATTTTAAGAAGTTTACTTACAATAGGAACTTCAACTGAAACTATCTACCCACTCTCATCAACTTCTTCTCTTATCTTTTTCAAACGGGGAGAAGAAATATCTCTAACATTCTTCCCAAATTTTCTGTTCTTATTATTTTGCACCAGCATTATGGCAATATTTTTCTAACTTATGTTGGGATGCAATCAATATTCAGGGAAGGAAAATATATGTGAAGACTTATGATTAAACTTTTGAGAAGGAACCACAAAGGTTAAGAGTTTCTTTGGAAGAAACATGGAAGAATTTATCGAATTTCTTCGCATGAGTATACTTGAAAAGAATCAAATGAATATGATTAATTATATTTAAATTACTATCTTGGCAATAGTACATATTTCATCAATTCTCTTGTTCTTAGTGCGCTTGGTCTCCAAAGATACAAGAGAATCAGAAAGTCAAATATGCGTCGAAATATTTCGAGACCTTTTTCGACTTGCCCAATTTATATTAATGGATTTGCTAGGTTTAGAATGAACTCGCTAGGTTGTAGGTGAACTCGCCAAAACTACTCCATAATTCGCTAGAATCAAGCTAGTTGGCCACTTCAACAGCATGTCAGCAACTTAACTAGCAAGATAGCAATTTTATCAATAAGTTGGTTACCAACCCTTAGTTGATTTGTTAACTAAGCCAAAATCTCTTCTGAGATATACTCACTTTCATTTTTGCTACACACCTCATGTATTTTACAGTAAGCTATATTTGCATGTTGCTTTGTATTCTTTGATAACTCAATTTGTAGCCAATAATCCTACAATTAATGGCTATCCTGATCTAAACTTATAAATAATAGATTCAGTTAAGAGCTTAGGAGAGGAGGTAAAATTCATTACTAAAGATTATGATACTAAAATTTCAGACCTTCTCACTCTAAATTCCATCTTTCTCTCTCTATTTCCTTTGTTCTTAATCTTGTTATATGTGCTAACAAGGATTCGGTTGGACAATTTTGAATTTGATAGATAGATGAAAGTTTTTGCTACTAAAATTTATTATAATTATTATCACAATAGCATACTAAATACATTTTTATTTTTATTTGAATAACACATTTATACATCCAAATATCTTGAAAATCGAGTCCAAGTCAAGTCAGCTCAGTTCTAGCTAAGCTAATTTGGTCTATTTGATTTTAGCTCAAAAAGTCGTCAGTCTATAAAAGAATTTGTCTAAAGCAATCGAATATGACCTAAGAGCTCATCCCAATCGAACAAGTATAGCCTACCAGTCGACCCTGATAACTAATATCTATGAAGTCATCCCTAGCGACTACTTAAAGAATGATTACTTCTTAAGGAAAATTATTTTTTGGCTACTCGAGTAGTTGATCATCAACACAGGCCAAGTTAGCGACTTCTTCGGAGCTTAGCAGACAACTTATCAAATCGGACATTCCAATAAGGGTTGCACAACCATTCTATATATATATTTTTTCTTATTTTTTTTTTGTATAACCATGTATGCAACTAATAATATATTGCTCATCAATACCCAATCTATGAAAGGTGAGCTTAATTTGTGCAAGTTTATAAAATTTATCTATAAGCCACCATTTTTTGTACTCAAACTTGTTTTACAGAAATATCAGAGCTTCTCATTTTATATATATATATTTTTTCTCAGGATTTTTTTATTCTCTTTTTAACTCAATATTTTTAATATAACTTGGTGTAATTCATGACAACTTTAAATTCAATAATATTACATATTAATCAGTCTGTCTTTAGCTATTTGAATGCCCTTAATTACTAAGTTTTGATAATCATAAATAATTTTGCAAAACTCCAAGAAAATACACATAGTTAATGCAGTGCAGTAACAGTAACATGCACTTTTGTCCATTAGTTTCTATCTAGACCTTTCAGAAACAAGCTGAAAAGAGAAACTGGACTCCATCATGTGCTAATCACTTTCTGCTGTCAGTGCTAAAAAATTTAAACCAGTCATTAGCAGCTCTAATAATTCACTAATCACATGCAAATTGCTTAAATTTTTAATTATGGGGCCAGCTTAGCTGATCTGGTCAAGCAAGCTTATTTATCCTTCTATTCAGCCTGCAAGTTCCAAGTCCAATATGTCAATTATCAGCCAAAACTGATTATTAAACTGTTACAGATCAAATGATAAGCTGCTTAATTCTTTATGAAGAGTACACAAATTCAAATTTAATTAATAAAATATTTAAGATATTTTTTAATTCTTATAAAAAAATTTGGTAAGGCTGGCCAGATTTCTTGTATCTTCACAACTGGATTTGCATTCAGTTTTTTATTGAATGAATTAAATGCAGATATGATTCAGATACAAGTAAAATCTTATTCTGACCATTTATTTGAATGGTTGTACTATTTCAAAAGGTATAGTTGTATTTTAATTTAATAGTACACATATCATCATAGTTTAATAAAGTATTTTAGCTCACATGATATATATTATATTTTTAGAGCAAGGCATGACAACTGTGATGTGAATTTTATTTTATTTTTGCTCATGTGGGTTTAAATATATATATATATATTTGATGATATGTTTAAAAGTTTGTATTGACAATATGTTCACCTGATCATTGATATCATTGATGAAATATCTAGAATAGATTGCTATCATTTAATAAAAAGAGGAAAATATCAATGTAGTTCATGGACTATTTGTGTATGATAAATTTTATCTTGAAATTATAAGATTTGATAATCACCTTTAATATCTCGACATCATCTTGCCCAATTTAATCCATCGACTATATAAAATTGATCCAAAATAGTTTGTCATGTTATATTTGTGATATAAAATTGATTTCAATTTAGTCTCAGTAGGATTATTTTAGATCAGTTTACATAGTTAAGGGACTAAATTGTTGCAACATTATACTCTAGAAGTAAAATTGCAATATATATATAAATAATTGAGGGGCTATTCTTTTATTTTTATAAAACATACAGTACAATAAATTTGGTTGAATAAAACCAATTGAGATCCAATGGCCCCTAAAATGGTGGCTCTCACTAACAATTACTAAAATAAAATATATATCTAAATAAGCCGCTTAAGGGGCAATTATTCTAATCCAACGCCCCTCTGAATGCGATCGTTACTAAGGAGAATTATGATGTCTTATACTATCATTGGCAAATGTTCTTTACTATGTAACACATTTCAAAAGATTTTAGACCTCTAATTAATTGGTCTTACATTTTAAGATTTTATGTATCATTAGTTTTTAAATGTATCCATCAAATGAAGCATATATCATTTACGGAAGGATAATACTCACTAATAACTAATGTGCAACTTAATAATGATATAAATGACACTATGATTGATATGATTCTCTAGAAATTTTCATTATAAACATTAAGGGAAGATTCATCTCATTAGGGTTTAGTCCTACAAAACATAAGAAAGGGATAAAAAAAGGACGAGAAAAAGAATGACACAAAAATTGCTACATTTGGAGCATATAATCTCAATAACTTTAATTATAAGATCAAACTATTGTATGTGTTTATTAAATATGTTTTCCAAAACATCTCAAAACCTATATCAAACATATCCTTACTAATCTTCATCTTGGATAAATTATTATTTCTCTAGCCTCAACAAATTTATTAACTACCACTCTTAAGCTTAATTACAAAGTAGATTTTGTGCATAATGTTGAAGGGCATAACTCATTTTTCTCCTTAATGTAGGGTGCTACAATGACTAAAAAATTAATTGAATCATTAAAAAGACATATGCAAAGAAAATTGAGAGAATTAAATAGTTGAACAAAAACATCCCAAGAGGTGTACAATGTTAGAAGGTAGGTATCTTTTTTCGCACGATGCTTTCTCGGGTGTGTCTGCTAGGGTTTCCCTTCGTGAAGCCTAGCCGCTGCTTGTAAGTTTGCCGGTGTGCTTGCATTTTCATGGCTAATAAGAGGCTGGATCCAAGATTTCTAGAGGGTAAGTACTCTAAATCCTTCAAAGATGTGCTTTCCGGTTCAATTGAGGGTGGTTTTCCGGAGTGTCGCGTGTCTACCATTCGTGGTTTGCCGGCGTTATGGTTTTCGAAAGAGGAATTTTTTCATCCTGCTAAACCTTTTGAATTTGCTTTGGTTGGTAAGTTCCCTCTGAAGCGGCCGGTTTTGGATTCCATTTGTAGATTTTTCTTCAACCTTAAACTTTCCGGTGGTTTTTCAGTCACGTTGTTAGACCAATCGAATGTGTTGATTAAGCTTGATAATGATTTGGATTATGGAGAATTTTGCGCATCGTTCTTATTTTGTATCCGGCTGTTTCATGGAATCATCAAATGGTCGCCTCTCTCGACCTGTCGGAGGAGTCGCCGATCGTTCCCGTGTGGGTTTCTTTTCCGGGCTTACGTCCTCACCATTTTTCTCCTAAAATTTTATTTGGTTTGGGATCGATTTTTGGGCAACCGATTCAAACTGATAACGCTACGGCTGTGGGTTCGCGTCCCTCAATCGCTCGTCTCTTGATTGAAATTGATATATCTAAATCTCTACCGGATTCGGTATGGTTGGGACCGGAGAAAGTTGGATATGTTCAAAAGGTAGTTTTTGAATGTGTTGTTCCAAGCTTTTGTCAGCATTGTAAGGTGGGTGGGTCATAAAAAATCGGAATGCACAATATTTTCTCATACTTGCCATCCTGTAATTCGGTTACCCTCCGGTGGTTAACGGCTTAAAACCTGTAGTGATTCCTCCTGAATCTGTTTTACCTTCTACCCCTAATCTTATCTCAAATCCTATTGCTGTAGCTAATACGGATTTTGGTGAGGAGTTTATTGACCCTGGAACGTTGAATTGTATTGGTGATGGTATTTCGGTGGGGGCTGAGGCTTTACCTATTGTTATTTTGTCTTCTGATGCCGTGTTTTCGCCTGTGGATGTGCTTATCCGGTTGGGGGATGTTGTTTTACCTGTCAATGATGTTGATGTTATTTCCACCCCAGGGAATGATCCGGTTGATGTCAATGGTAGTGCAGGAATTTTTGTGCAATGGTGGATCTGTGTCTGGTGAACCGCTTGTGTCTTCTGATTTAC